>BLZA01000016.1:0-92997 GCA_013423385.1 Naganishia liquefaciens
GGAGAAGTTCTGGCCTTGATAAATTAGTCTGTGAATGTATACGTTAGTTCAATGTTGGTATCTGATACACCCCTAACCCCTAACCCCTAAGGGCCTTAATGCTGTGATGCGCTACGTAGCTCTTCTTTGGTGAAAGTGTGATACCGGATTTAATGACAAGCTTTAGGACTGTATCTACATCGGCAAGATGACTGGAGAAATCTTTGCTGTAAATGATAATGTCATTGACGTACACGAGTGCAATTTGCCATTTGCATCGGCCGAGAATTCTATCGGTTAAGCGTTGGAATACACTCGGACCGGTCTTCAGATCGAAGGGCATACGTTTGAATTGATGCAGTCCGACATGAGTAAGGAAGGCTGTCTTTTCCCTGTCTTTCTCATCTACGACTACCTGGTGAAATCCTTTATTCGCATCAAAGGTAGTGTAGTATTGCATACCAGAGAACTGAGCAAGGATGCCATCTACACGAGGAATCGGGTATTGATCTGCCTTGAGAACCATATTCACTTTTCGATAGTCAATGCAGAATCTATCCTTCCCTTTCTGGTGTACGAGAATAGCGGGAGAAGCCCACGGTGAATTGGATGGTTCGATGACATCGTCGGCAAGGAGTTCGGCTATAGTTTCCTCAATAACCCTGCGGCCGTTAGGCGACGCATGATAAGGCGCAGAGGAAATAGGTTCGGCGTCTCCGGTGTCTAATGTCATCTTAACCCAATCTGTGGAGCCGAGCTTTCTATTTCCGTAGGCGAAGGCTTGGCGGTTTGCCTGTAACATAGCTGTCATCTGCAGCTGCTCGTCTTGGCTCAATTCTGAATTGATATCGAACTCAGGTAGCACTTCTCGAAACGCTTGTTCATCAGTAGTCATGCCGGTGACACTGTTAGTCTCATAGAATTGACTACTATCCCTAATATTCGTGGTGGCATGCAGACGTCCGATGACCTGGCCTGCTTGCAAAGTGACAGGTTGATCAATTGGATTCATTAGTTGCGCGAAGTGTTGTTCAGCTGTAGCTGAGCCAACCGAACGAGCTGTCATCCAGCTATTATTGTTACCGTCTTCGGCTTCTAGCAGGTAGTTAGCCGTCGGAAGGAAGCCTTCTATCTCGAAGGGTACCATGCATACATGCTGCGGTTTTACCACGAATGATTCCTTCACCTTGGCTATGGGCTTGGCTAACACTTCGCCCTGCATAGTGCACCATATGGCGATGCGGCCTTTCATGCTGGGAAAAGTTAGAGCTCGGTTACCGAGGTCTATTCTGACTCTCATGGGAACGAGCACGTCATTTCCTAGAATAATCTTGGTGACGTGACCAATGCCGGGGACAAGGAAAAATCGGGCAGGAACAATCATGAAGGAGTTGTCTTGATAGCTACGGAAATACAGGTTCAAAGCGACCCATTCTGTAGCTACAGTATTACCGAGTCCTAGCAGTTGCACATCGCAACCAGCATTGTTTCGAGTTAGATATGGTAGGTATTCCCTAGCAAATGCATCATCTATCAGAGAGACCGACGAGCCAGAATCGATGCAGACGGGATAGTCCCATGCGTGTGGACCCCCTAATCTGGCGAGTGAAAACGCTGGTGTTTTGTTTTGCCAATCGTTGGGGCAATCCAGCTGTGCAGAGATATTTTTGGATTGTTCCGCATGCTGAGCAATCTCCTGCGGATCGGGAGACTGAGATCCGATGGGATTAAAGCCGGCGGGTTTAGCAATCATCTTCGAGCTCAGTAGTCGTATACCGCTGAGCCGTGGGAGTTGAAGGCAATGGCGCGACATGTACGTCAGGCGTTTGATGATTGTTTTATTTTGGTTCCTCTCTCTGTTGTATGTGATGGCTTGTTAAGTCGACTGTGTCCAACTGTTTCATCGCTGGCTCGACTTTCGATTTGGCGGGAGATATGTCAAGTGGTGAATAGACGACATCTCTTGAATAATGGGAAATTTGCAGAAACACCCTTGTACTTTGATGGAAATATTACAAATACCCCTGTCCAGCTGGAAATTACAGAAACACCCCTGTCGCGTTTTTTTGCTTTTCGCATCCGCGCGAATTTTTCCTCAAACAGGACACGTCATTCATCACCGATGAATCGACATCCGTTTCAAGTCGAAACTCAGGGGTCTTTGCGCTCGAGTAGCTGGCGCGACTGACTTTAGGAGACATGTTTCACCTTGCAAATATATGTTACAAGCTAAGTTCTAGATATTTCCGAAGTGTACAGCAGAGAGAGGGCCCATCAGCTGAGGTGTTGGCGGCAGATCGCCACTGAAATGCACATCTCCAAAGTCATATGCTTCCGCTTCATTGAAATCGGCATGTTCCTCGGGGTGAATTGTAGTCTCCTCGGGAAGAATCGGTTCTTGGCAAGTTCGGAGATTGTGGCCGATTTGCCCACACCGCTTGCATCGAAGACTTCTTCCCCCTGTCCCCCTTTCCTTCCTCTCGATGCTAGGCCTGCCGGCTTTTCTCCCCTTGATGGGCGGGAGTATTGTCGGACCGATAGGCGGAGGCCAATCTTTCTTCGGCGGAATTGGCAAAATGTCGCCGGAATACGTACTAACGTAGCTTGTAACTCTGTACTCCTCATCCACATACCTCCGAAGGTCCTTTTGCATGTGTAGCAAGCAATGCGCCGCATGACGGCATGGAATGCCGTATTGCTGCCATTCTTTGCACGAGCAAGTCCGATATTGTATGTCAACGATGCGGTTCCGTTCGGTGTCGATGTTCGTAACTTCCAACACCGATTCATTGCTGCGGCGATGACTCTATCTCATACGTCCGTAACGCTCAGCCATCGTGAGTCGTGTAGCCGCATCAGGAACGAGAGCGAGAGGATCCGGATGCTCTTCTGTGGCAACGATGCCCTCTTCTCGGCGTATTTGAAACCAGCCCATGAGTTTCACCCGAATATCCTCGAGCATTTCAATAAGAGGCTTCTCCCGAGCATCTCGTAACCAGGCGTTGGCGGACTCCGAGATATTCGAAGTGTAATGTCCATATCGCTTGCCACTGAAGAACGCGTCGGACCAATACACGGGATCGGCGTAACCGTTGAACCACGCGGCCGCCTTGGGATTGATCCCAGCCATTTCCTTCATCACCTCGTTGTACGTCTCTTCGGTAGTCGCTCGAGCAGCTTTCCAAAGCAGCTGTACTAGCCCTTGATCCCCGAAACGCCGAATGAAATTGGCTTTCAGGTGCACAAGGCAGAATGCGTGGTGATCACCGGGCCGTAATACCGCGACGGCGTTGATGAGACCCTTCTGTCGGTCCGAAAGCCATGTAATTCGACGGCTTGGGCCGAAGGCGATAGCTTGTAGAAGATGCCGTAAAAACCACTCCCAGTTGTCTTGATTTTCCACCGAGCAGACACCGAAAGCGAGCGGGAATAATTGACCCTTGGCGTCGAGTGCTACAGCCATCAACAAAATGCCTAGAGGTCGGTAATTAATTTCCGCTCTGACGTAAAAGACGAAGAGGCGGTAGAACTCACCCTTGTAGCTGTGCCGCAGATGAGTTCCATCTAGACCGACGACAGGTCGACAGGCGAAAAATCCCCCGAGTGATGCGCCGAAAGCCACAAACGTTCTTTGGAACATGCCGGTGTGCGGGTCGGTGTCGTAATAGGCTTCTGTGCCGACGTTAACCTGGTTGAGCAGCTCACAGTATTGGTGAATAGCTCCGAAGCTTGCTGCAAAGTCGCCATGAAGGGCTTCGAGGGCTTTCCGTTTTGCCCGGTGCGCCTGAGTGTAGCTGAGAGTGATGCCGTGTTCCCGTAACAGGTCTTGCGCTGCCTCTCGGGGCTTGTATCTCGGGTGATCCGCCACTTTCGGTTCAATCATTTTGGCAGCGAGCGTGGACGTCATGTTCCGTGACGTTAATCGCTTCATTCCCGTGCAGCTGTGCCGCAGCTCCAAAGTCTTGACAATAAATCCCGAGCTCGATGTCGAAGGAGAAGCGTACAGCCTCCAGCCGCATTGTTGCTCTTTGGAGTTACGGCATCGAATATCGTATTTCTTATTATCGGATTTGTGTGCGTAGAATTCGAATCCCTCGATGGAAGCATGCAGCTTCGCAGCTTCGGCAAGGGCCTGTTTGCTGATAAAAGCCTGGCCTAGTCGGAAAGGCAACTGCTCGTCTGCTGTGGAGATCACCATTTCGTATCGACGATAGAGCTATGCACCTGCCCTGATAGTTCTCGTAATCGTCGTTCTCGATGCTCAGTCTATCACTACTATGCCGGCGTTGGCTGATTTTCTACGCGTCAAGCATCTGTCTGACAGCCATTTTTGTGTCACATTGAAGGGTTTCACCCAAAGAAAACGCGCTTCGGAAAAAATAAAAGCGACAGGGGTATTTCTGTAATTTTCGTCGATGCAGGGGTATTGGTCATATTTAGGGCAAAGTACAGGAGTATTTTTGCAAATTTTCCCTTGAATAATTGACGGATTTCTTGAGTGGATCCCAGTATCGAACATAGGAACTACTGTCCTCGCGCCATCCGAGCAAAACACCTGGTCGATACCGTGCCTGGAGTTCGTCAGACTCTGTATGATCTCGAAAGTAAATTTGAGATCCAAAAGGCCGTAGTGTCTCGTGAGCCACATTTTTGCCAGACCACATCGTGTATGGTATTTTTCTTGTCTTCGCATTTGGAAATCGATTTCGAACATGAACCACGTAATTTGCTGCCTCAGCCCAGAATTCTTGAGGAAGTTTTGAATCAATCAAGATGGTTCGGACTGTGTTCAAGATTGTGAGATGTTGTCGCTCGACTCGACCATTTTGTGCATGATCTCCGGGAGGAATCAGATTTTCGAGTATCCCATTGTTTGCAAGCAAGTGTTTAAAGCGATTTGAAGTGAATTCACTCCCGTTGTCCATGCGAACTTTTTTGATAGTGGTTTCGCAGTGATTTCCGACTAGAATGATATATCGTTCGAAGGCTCGTAACGCTTCTGATTTATTCTTGAGAAGATAGAGACGAGTGTATCTTGAATGATCGTCGTAACAAGTCAAGAAATATCGATTTCCCCCGAGTGAAGGTGTTCTTGCTGGTCCCCAAATGTCGATGTGAACCAGATCATTAGGTCTCTGTGCACGTTCTAATGCTGAATGCGTGTTCAATCGTCTTCTATTTCCAAGAACGCAGCTTTCGCAGAATACATATGCTAGATCATGATTCGATACATTTTTCCAGTCACCGTCTAAAAGACCTTCACTGCCCATTCTAAAGATTTCACGAAAATTGAGGTGACCCAATCTGTGGTGCCAGTGAGTGAGCAGATCAGTCTTAGAGACTATGTGAGCTAGAGAAAATGACTCGCTGACCTGCAGAGTGTATAAGCCGGCTCGGTGTGGTGCAGTCGCGATGTGTTTGCCTTGTTGGAAGATGGTGCAATCGTTGTTGCCAAGCTTGACGGTGAGACCACATTGAATTAACTTGCGAACGCATAACAAGTTGCATTCCAAGTTCGGTACCAAGAGAACGTAGAGAAGGCCGAGCGTTCCATTCAGGCGCAATGTGCCTTGGTGAGTAGACCATAGAGATCTGCCACCACCAACAACGACTTCTCGTCGTAAGGGTGTGATGTCGTGAAGGTGGGTTTTCGAGCAAACCATATGGTCGGTAGCACCGGAATCGATAAAGAATGAATTTTCGCTAGTGGATCGCACAAGAAGGGCTGTTGCAGTTGCGGGATAGTCGTCGAATTGTGCATTTTCATTCATGTAGTTGACGGTTGAAGAGACGTTGGCACGAGAAGAATCATGATGGTTGACGTTCTTGCGCTTGCCTGCTAATACCTTGCATTCGTTGGTGGTATGGCTGAAGTTGTTCTTGTGAAATTCACACCACTTTTTATCTTGTAAATCATTCTTATATTGTTGGACCGCAAGCGCCGACAATGTTTCTCCGGCATTGATTCGACGATTATGTTCGGTTTGAACGTAGGTGAAGATGACTTCGGGCGTTAAATTCTTCTGTTGATATAGACTTTGAACGAGCGGATCGTAAGAAGGTGGTAAGACCCGCAACATGGCGATAGTGAACAGCATGGTGTCGAATGCCACTTTTCCTGTTGCGACGACTTCGGCGTAGGTGGCCTTCAAAACTGATAAATTCTTGATGGGGTCGTCGTCATCTTTTATTTTTAATCCCCAAATCGTTTCCATTCGACACGCCAGCTCTTGAAATGTTGAGGCACCGTACGTCTCTTTTAATTCAGACCAGAGAAGACTTGGTTCGGGCTTAGAGGCATCGGCTGCTGCAGGTGAAAGTGCTCCTTGGACTTCGTTGGACAGAGTCAAAAAGATTTCTGACCATGCGTTTTGTAATTTTCTATTGTCGATAGGCGTCACGAAAGGTGATTTCTCCTCGTCTGTGGGTGATGTGGTCACCATTTCGAGTAATCTTTTCGTCATGAGGTGGGCGATAACGTTTCGGGACCATGTTGTGTAATTGTGAGTCCCTTTTAATTTCTGAATGCGAACGTTGGTTCTTCCAGAAGGTATTTCGGAGTCGGAGTCAGACATATTTATGGATTGATTTGAGATCTCTAGATTCTAGGTACTGAGTGTTTTGAATACTGGGCCCATAACCTAAAAGAATCAGAGTAGAAATGTCTGATGAATCTTTAAAGTCACTTCTAGCTAATAAACAACTCACCTAAAAGAATCAAAGAAGGAATGTCTAATCTTTTAGGTGTTCATGCAAAGTGCAAATCTAAATGGAAAGAGTTTAAATATGTTGCTGCAAGATGAATCGAGCATAGTGAGATGGTACCTTGACAGGCCGTTCGCCAGAAGCGCGTTTGAGGCGCAAAGGATTTACGTAGCCTTGACAGGGGCGTGTTGTGCAAAGTCGTTGAGTTCCGACAACTTTTCATATGGCAACGACTGCGGCTTGAGTCGCCTTTGAAATTGACACTCTCGCCTTGACAAAACGTCATCGTCTTTCATCGCTAATCCTCAAATCGTCTCTTGAAAAGTTGAAGGATCGTGCGCTGATTTCCGATCAAGACCAGAGAAGGGTAGGGTTGGCTTTGAAAGCATCAGGCTACTACGAGTGACAGTCCTCTTAGAACCAGATTGGATGCAGAGACAGCGGCTATATCGGCTCTTCAATCTCCTCCGAGTTCACAGAATTCTCCTAGTTGGCTTAGTCCCGACCGTCCTAAACCTCCTGAATCTTCACAATGTCCAGAAGCTTCATCTGCCCCTGAAAAGACTCATGTTCCCCAGGACTGCCATCTAGTAAAAATCGGTAAATATAGCGGGCGCTCTGCCCATTTGTAATGGCCTCGTGATTTGCAATGCACCCTTCCATATACTTTCAACTACGAAGCTGCCTTGAGTGCCAGACTTCCCCAGGATGAGCTACCCTTGTCTTTCACATCCAACATTACGAGATCCTGTCTTAAGGTAATATTTGTCCACTATTTGTACTAGATTCCTCAGTCAACGACGGTGATTCCTGCCTTAGCGGGAATGATAACTGATGCGCGACGTTGACGAGGGTCAATAAAATTTCCGACCATGCGTTCGTCTTTTTTTTTTTATCAACAGGCGTGACAAAAGGCAATTTCTCCTTGACAACGGGCAATATGGCTGCCATTTTGACTGATCTTTTTTCAGAGGACATCGTTGCCGGACCATGTTGCGCGGTTGAGCGTACCTTCTAATTGCTGAATGGGAATGTTCCTTCTCTCAGAAGATATTTCGTAATCGAAGTCAGACACAGTTTTTGTTGAATGTGAGACTTTTTGTTCCTAGTTGCGTTGAGTGTCTGTGATTTCTGGGCCATCAACCTTTGCCAAAAGCGGCCTAAAAGAATTAGAGCAAAAAATCAAATGAGTTCCTACAGTCACTTCTAGCTGTCAAAAATTTCACGTATTCCAGTCGTGGCGGACAAGTGATCTACTTGGCAATGGCGAATGACACAGTTGTTTCATAAGGGGTCAAGCACTAGCGATATGCAATTGTTATCTTAAAACAAGATCTTCAATATTGAAAGTGGAAGACGAGGACAGCTGTCGAGCGCAGCTAGGCTTGACCTAAAAAAGACCATGTGTTGCCGTGAAGATGCTTAACGAGTCATGTAGAATCCCTACTCATCCCTGTCACCGGTGAAACTTGTCGACCCCTGACTCCAACATCGAAATGAAAAGTGAGACAGTATGCCCTCTTTCCGTCGTTATTGTAGTTTCTTGCGTTGTCTAAAAGGAATTGCCAGAGTCATTCGGCGAAGGACCCTTGTACTTCAAAAAGGATGAGGTAGCGCTGCACTTGATGATACGACATCCGTCTCGGGTTCTTTGCTTTTCCACTTTCTATCAGCCCAAAGGGCACTTCTGACGCCCTCGAACCTGTCTTGTGATCCGCTTGCATTTGATCGGAGATTTCGTCCGTGATTGACGGCTTGTACCTGATGTCGTTGGTTCCCGTCCAGAAATGTCGCTTGATGTCGTCGACTTCGATTGAATCCTCGTCCTCGTCGTCCACGTACCCATCGCTGACGGAAGGATCATCAGCAGCATCCTTCATGAATGCAATACTGTTGAGATCCCTGTTGTCCATTGCCGAAACAGGCATGCGGCTTTGTCATCCATTTTGACCTTCTTGCCGCCAGTTCTCTTCTCTCGCAAAATGCGCATGGAAGACGGATCGATCGTCGCGAGTGACGACGGTGTTTCAATCTCTTCGTTCAGTCCGAACAACCCGGCGAGACTATACATTTCGGCTACAGTGAACAATGAATTTGAAAAGTGTTCATGGCGTCGTTGTGACCGGCCTTCCTTATGGAATCTTCTGAACAATCAGGCGAAATTATTGTCATTCGATTGCGCAGTTTTGTGAAAAGGTATAACGGCGTCCCCATTTGGGTATATCAAATCTCTTATAATCCTGAGGATGGCAAAGATACGAGCAGTTGACAAGAACGCCGTTGACCGTTACTGAGTTATTAGCAAAATCAGAGCAGAAATGTCTATTGATTATTCAAGTTCACTTCTAGCTGACAAAAGACTCACCTAACAGAATCAGAGCAGAAATGTCTGATCTGTTATGTATCCGTACAAAGTGGAAATCTGGAGAAGAAGAGTTTATATATCTGGCTGTAAGATGACTCGAGCATAGTGAGATGTCGCATCAATGAGTCGACCGATAGACCATTTGCCAGAGGCGTGATTGAAGCGCAAAGATTGATGTGGCCTTCAACAGTGACGTGGTGTTCAAAGTCGTTGATTTCTGACAGTGCTTGGGTTTCGTGTCAATCTTATCGAAAGACTGAGTATCGTCATTGTCATGGAGAGTCGGCGAGTATGGCGCAGACATGAATAAATCGTAGTATCATTAGGATGAGTCCGCGTCTGAGTCTCTGGCGGGTCACGCGCGCGCGGACTTGACTCCAACTCTGGTCTTCCTAGTCCTCCGTGTAACTTGAGGGATTTGGAGCTTCGCTCTCCAAATACCCGGAGATATTTGAAACCAGAGTCCTGAAGCTTGGACAGCTGTGCCCGAGGACCTTTGGTACTTTGGAATGTCTTGTTATCCTACAGCGGTACTACGAAATCTCCTTTTACCATTGTAGCGATATATCGGATTAGCTTATTGGATAACGTGATACGCTGTCTCACCCCGATCGAACTTGCACTTGCAGGTAATTGTGTCAAGCTAAGCGATGCTTCGCATCGACCTTCTGCCTCATCAAAATGCGCTGCAACCTCAGACTGGTCTGCTCCTCTCCGAGTGCTGCTGTCAACGCATCTTCTCTACGCCCTCGCACCTTAAAACCAGCCACAGGCATCCCCCCAAGCAATCCGATTTGCTTTCTGTGGCACCAGGACAAATGGCTGGAAGGAACCGTTGGAAAGCAAACAAGACTCGCAGGATATGGCTGTGGGAACAGGGTAGCGCGATGCGGCAGGCAAGACCTTTGGGTGAGTACGTCCCCTGTCGACAGCTGTATGGCATCGCCTGATCTCTCTCTCTCTCCCGTTGAAGAGTTCAATTGTATTCTTATAGATTTTCATCAGATTTCGATCCTCTAAAATTTCCTTGCCCCTGCCCGGCCTTCCTTGTGGTAACCTATCCTCCAAGATGACAACGACATGAAATACTCTGGCTTCAAGTGTTGCGCTTCCTCACAACTCCAGATGGATAGGGTGTATGACGCATCGTGATGCGGATGGCCCGCCCGGTTGGCTAGGATGATGACTGCAATGTTGCGAATCACTGTCGGCCTGGCTAGGTAGAGGTAGCCAATAGTCAGTATCCTTTCTCTGCCTCCCTCATTTTCATATCCGCGTTCAGTTTGCTTTTGACTGACATCAACGTAATACTGCAGGACCGTTGTAATAATCTAACATGACAGCATGACATCTACCACTACGTCCCATTTCATCATCGGCGCAGAACACCAACCTAGTCCTGAGAGGGGATGTAGATCATGAGGAAGCGAATGGCAGCAGACAAGAGTGTGTCAAGTACTGCTTTTCCTTCCTCACCTCTTCGCTATTCTGCCCCTCCCGCTCGTCGTTCACATTTACGTAAGACACAACATCTTGTCAATACACGAATATTCATCTGCCTGTCTGTGTTGAGTCAAAGCTGACCCATCTGAGCTCCCGCGTGTATTCTAGTCAATTGGTACCGAAGCTGCATGCTGTCGAATCCTTCATCCTGCTCAGCACCGCCGTCCGAGGATGGACCGTTGCGGCTGGTCACCGCCTCGTCGGACGTTGAGGAGCTCCTACATCGTCGCACCGACCGAGGGGGACGGACTCATTAGCACTCTGGCACTTGTAGAGCTGTAGGTGCGTCATGCCCTCCTTCAGTCGATGATAAAACTTTCAGTATCACCTCATTCTACCCTTGTCGCTAGAGTGCTCGTCTGCCTCTACATCGCTACATTCGCGCTGCACCCCTTCCTTACCGCGTCCGCCCCTTCTAAGGGGGCTCAGCATCTCGACAGTCACTGTCGGTCATCCTTAAATCGAGTTGTAGCCTATAAATCTCAGAGAACTCATCCTGACCAGCGCTTCTTAGGGTATACAACTTGCAGGTGGCAATAAGTCACAGCGTGTACCTTCCCTTCAGCAACGCTTTTCTCGCCTGACAGGATTGCCCCTCGGTCTTCCTCAATGGACTGACAAAGATCTCACCGCTATCAGTGTCAAGTTGAACAGACCCACGAACAGCCAGTCACTCACCATTTCAGACAATACTCCCGCCCGTCCCTTTCTTCTTCTTGATCTCATTCTGCACTTTGGTGATGGACATTCTGTTCGCTGCCCGATGGCTATCCAGCCTGCCGACGATCTCCAGCTCTAACACAGCGTGGACTTTCGCCAAAGTCTCAATCTCGTCGATAATGATCTTGCGACGTCCAAAGAGTTTCCGCTGACTATCAGACTTGCGCAATCCAGCCTCCACCATGGCGCGTACCGAAGGGCGGCCCGCCACTCCGATGTTTCATTCATTCCATAGCTCGACAACAATGGAATGATTGCTCTCCATACAGAAAGCGGAAGGTATCGATACATGGCGAGTTCCACTGAGCCCAGAAAGCTGAATATTGCTGCCTGCGTCGTAATTGTCTTCATTATCGTCACTGATACATTGTCGAGCGGCTTCTCCTGCTGCATCCAGAAGCGGCGCGAGGGCGGGCATTCGGCAACCGGTGAAAGAGGCCGCGGGCGCAGAGTTGATCGGAAGACGATCGGAACGGCTGGCCTCACACGTCAGGGCCGAGGTGTCGGGGAATGGAGCGGCGATTGGCCAGCCGGAGGGAGATTGCGTCGCCTGCCGATGCACGTCGCCGGGGGAACTTTCTGTTGCGCTGCGCAACAACGTTGCGCTGCGCAACGCCCCCTCGGTGTCTTCTGCGTTCGGCAATCGTAATCTAGTCTCAGAAACACTCCCGGCCAATAGCTCCATCGCACCCGTCAGGGATTGAAGTACCGCGCCGAATTGACTGGAGCTCTGTGCCTGCCTCGCGATCCCCCTCTTCAGACGCGCGTCTAGACTCACCACATGATCCCGGATCCCAGCGATTTCCCCTTGCAGCTCGCTGCGCAGGCTTCGGACGTCCGCAGAGAGCACTCCTCGCGTATTGTTCATCTCCGTAACCACTGAGGCATCCGCTATCCCGTAGAATTATGTGATCGGGTTGCGATTTCCGGAGAAATACCGAGTCTTGGAGGATTATACGTCGCAGACGAAGAAGGAGGCGCGCCGCGAGGCTTCTCGACTCTGACTGGTCATCATCGTTCAGTCTTGTCATCCTAAAAGTGCGATATCGTTAGAATTCATCATGACACGCGATTTCTCCCTGCTTTTGGCGCCTGTACTCACCAAACGGAAACTTGAGGAAAGACCATTTCCTGCAACTCCGATGGCGGCTCCAGGTCGCGCGAAATCCAGAATGAGCCGCGCTCGACTGTGAATCCGGCTAGGACGCGCATCGTCTCCCTTGGTAACGTCGTCAGATAGCACTGGGTCATCGCGGACATGTCCCAGCGCCCCGCTCTTGCTACGTCCCGCTCGGACGCGCTCTGTAAATCTGCCATCCTAGCTGCTGATCCGCGGAAGATATGGGTGACCTGGCTGGAGTTGTCTCCGACGCCGGATCGCTTGAGGAGGGCTTTGACCGCCTGATAATGGGTGTTTTTCTTCATTTCACTTGTTTGCGTCGATCCGGGAAACAAAAAAAAAGCGGAAACCATTCTTTCGGGTTATCTAGGCGCGGGAACGCCTCCTGCCGGTCTCCAAACACCTCCCAGCTTTTGAAAGCTGTTGTATCGCGGGAACATCAGTGATCATCTTGACTGCTCACTGTCACCAGCCTGCGCATACCGATAGAATAACCAAACGCCCAGTGCGCTCAGGGGACAGAGATCCCACCGTTTATTCCTCATGGCTCCCATGGCGTGAGCTTTGCCTTCCTTGTTGGTCCTGCCGTTGAAAAGCAAAATGACGAGAATATCGCACAGAGTCGCTCCTTCCCTTTCGTCCAACGGTAGATGTTGCAAGTCGGCGAGCTGTATACCTCCTGCGCTTTCCCCGCGAAGCACCCCATAGTGCGAAAGCGCAGCAATAGCGCGATCTCTCAAGCCCTCGCGATTGTTGCGAAGAAGGCCTTCTCCAAGAATTGCCGCAAGTTCACCATTCGTGCTGTAACCGTCAAGGAACGTATCTATATCACAGGAGGCTACTAATCAGTATCTCAGCTTCCTGATCGTTTAACGAAGCATCGAGGATCTTCGGAGATCTTTCAATCGCACAGCCACCTCACGATGAAGATGTACGAAGATAGGAATGCATTACACACTGATAAGGCTACAGCTACTCACTCTCCGTCCGATCATTCATGTGGCTCTTCGTTCTGACCGCGATCTCAAGCCTCTCGGTCTTTGCCAGGTTGATGACGGCGGGATGGACCCTTGGCGAGGGAAGCTGACCGTTTGGAGCCGCCTGTTGATTTTTGTGAAGCCGACAAAGGGCAGACAGGTACTGATTGAGAACGGCGGCTCCCACTGTCTTGCCCGCTGCTTCCTCGATGAGCGCGGAAGCGTCCGATTTTTTCTTTCCCCCCTGCTTTCCTTTCGGCTTGTGTGCTCGTCCCACAACGCACCCCTTCAAAAAGACCGCAACCCTGCGGTGACCATAGTTCTACATTGACAATTTCAGGGCATGCGAGTCAGCAAATAAGGGGCAAATCGTTGATCGATATCTACAATCCCATGACAAGTGCAAAGAAGCTTACCGCTTCATATCTTCGAGCGCCCTTCTGGAGGGATCTTCTATCTGCTCCAGGGTTACCTTCCCGTCTTTTATAGCTCGTTGCAAGCACCACTCCCTATATTCTCGCTGACCTGAGCCGTAGGCCGCTTTTCTTGCGGCTGGGGACACCTTCTCCAGATCGACTTCCATGGATTCCAATACAGCTTCATTGTCTAGTGTCAGAGGCTCGTCCTCTGTTCCTGCAGCCACCGGTATCACCATCGACACTCGCTGCATAAAGCCCGGCGCCATTGTTGCTGCGTTGAGTGGGAGTAGTCGTGAAGAACAGGTGAATTGGTGGAGTCTTGGCCAGAATAAAAGCAAGAGCGTCTTCCCATATTTGTAAAGGTGCCTACAACGTAACAACATGCGCATACTCATCCCCTCATGTGTCTTGAAAGCCAGATCACGTATCGCGGATATCTCCCTTACAATGTGCCGCTTTGCCAAATGTGCTGCAGTAGATGGAAAGCTAATGAAAAGAATGACCAAGAAAAGAAAACGGCCAAAAATCACGAATACTGAAGAACCCATTTCTGAACAGACATTTGAAAGAGTGTGTGGACAGAAGCCGGACTTAAGTCCGGACACTGTGGTTGTCTAGGATTACATACTTATCTAGTATGCTGACGTATCCAAGAAAACGGCACATTCTGGAAAACTATCTACATGCGGTTTCTCCCTGGATACAAGCCCAAAAGTGTTACTGGCTTGAAGCTTGTCCGGTCCTTGTGCGGGCTCAAGAGATTTCCCCGCTTGTGGTGGCAGCTTATCAATAGCTACCTGGTCTTATCGGTTTTCAACGTCTTAACGCGGATTGGGGTCTCTACGTTAGGCATGGAGAACAATGCTACTTACTGCTCTACGTGTGCGACGTTCCGACAGCCGCACCCTCCATGGAAGTGGTTAATGCAGTGAAGAAGCTCCTATCCGACAAATGAAAATGGTCTGATTTCGGTGAAGCTGCACACATTCTCGGTCTCAAGATCGAGCGTGACCTAGAGATCGGCGCAATACGTCTAGATCTAGCCGCATATATTGCAGCTGTTCTCGAACGCTTCAGCATGCAGGCGTGCAACCCTGTGTCAAAGCCTGCGGAAAACCTCAAGCTAGTGAAACTCGATCCGCTCAATCCCGAAGCTGTACCTGCAAAACAACATGCCGAACAAGCTGCAAGGGGATCTCTATACCAAGCCATCATTCGACTCAATTATATGGTGCCCGGTCACCACCCGGCCTGATCTGGCTTTCGCAGCTTCCTACCTTAGCCGCTTCAACAGCAATTCAAGTAATGAGTGATCTTTTGACGCTTTCTCCCGCGATTGTGAGGAGCTGAGACCAATCTGTTTGGCGGTGTGAAGTCCTGGAAAGCGTCTTCGCCTTCGTCATCATCCTCCCCAATCTCGATAACACTGTCTTCATCAAATTTGTATCATAGCGAATGTCAGCGTGACACCAATGAATGAGTTGGATAGCTTACCGCGTCCGAAGTTCTGCGGTTGTTCTTCTTGATGACATTCTGCGGCTCTTCTCTACTTTTTGCCGAAGCTGTTGGGGATATGGCAGACGCAGAAGACCCTTTGTATTAAGGGCCAACCGTCCTTACTCAGTTCAGACTGCAGCTCGACCTTATGATCGATAGCTGACAAGTCAAAAGACTAAGTTCAAGTATAAGCCGGATCCTAACGTGCCAAGTGTTTTGTAATGCTCCCCTGTCTTAGCACCTGCTTCACTTATGCTTGAGCTTCAATGCTGATGACGTAAGGTTTGCAAAGCCTGACTCAGAGTATTGAACTTGCGCGTCAAACAATAAGATCTAATTTCGCCACCTCCAACTAGAAGAGTACAAGTCAGTCTGAATCTGTTTTTCTTATATAGCTATTTTAGGAGGCACAGGTATTCCGGTCAAAGTTACAAGGGCTAACACGGTCATTCGGGTGAGTCCCAGTGCGGTGCGGTGAGGCCCGGCGCGGCGTCTTGAACACCAGCGCGTCTCGGTGATTCCCAGCGCGTCGCACCTGGGATCAGCACGCTCTCTACAGCAGTCGCGAAAATCCGGTAACCTTTTTTGATTGGCCGATTGCAGAGTCGGCTCTCCTTGAGCTGATCGACTACAGTTGGGAACTTCCCCGAAAACAAGTCTCGAAACCATAGTGAGGGCTTATACATAGTTATCTCCCATGCGGTTAAAGAAGCCATCGAAGCTGGAGGATTGAGTGTACAGTCCTGTAACACACGGTATCAGCTCGCGAGAGCTGGCACCAAGGTGCTGAGAGTTATCACTTCGAACTGACGGGACTACAACGAAGATCCATGCCATCAAATGAGAACCGTCGGTATGGTCAGGAGCCACGGCATAGCAGCACCACGAGGGAATGAAGAGAATGGGCTCGCGTCCCGGAGCGGAGACCGGA
The DNA here is from genome assembly GCA_013423385.1 of Naganishia liquefaciens. Classification (NCBI taxonomy): domain Eukaryota; kingdom Fungi; phylum Basidiomycota; class Tremellomycetes; order Filobasidiales; family Filobasidiaceae; genus Naganishia; species Naganishia liquefaciens. The sequence goes on from BLZA01000016.1 coordinate 16,217, forward strand.
CAACTCTGATGGAGAGTCGCTGTCGAGACACGCACAGGACTAAGAGTCACAGTGCCCCGTGCTTGCGGCGATAGCAATGTACTTCCAGACCTGTTGAACGGTTTAGAGGTCCAGGATGCTGTCCCAAGTCGCCGTCCCCAGCCCCGAAGCGTCCCCTATTGACGGACGAGTTCGGAAACAAAATCTCTCGGCGGCCGGCGCAGCCAAAGCCAGGCGGTCGAGGAGGCTTATGAGTCACCGAGGGCCATCTTGTTGTAGTCGACGGCAATGCTGGTGGTTTCGCTCGTTCCCACGCATCATCATGCTCAACTCAGCCTCGGTAGCACGCCCATGGGCACAGACCTCGCCCATCGAAGCGCTCGTGGAACGCGCAACGGATCCGATGATGCCAGAGCCGAATTTCGCAGTCAACCTCGAGCTGGCAGAATACGTCAATAGCAAAAAGGCCAATACGTGAGTCGCGGTCATCGGGGTTTCCAGATGAGGGGGGAAGACGGACTGCTCGGATGACGCTCAGGAATCCCCGTGTCATCGCTCGCCGTACGGAAGATGCGCAACAACGGTGACGTCTTGCCAGGATGAAGCCCGGACTGATCGTGGAGCTCTCGAACGACGAGGATGCTGATTTATTCTGCCATTTCCCCCAACTTTCGCTCTTCGCGGCAACCCGTCGCACCATTCACAATACCTCCCTCGCCACCCCCTGCCTTCAGCCCACGCGAAGCAGCCCTCGCAACCGTACGCGCGATCAACTCACGCAACCCGCATACCGCACTGCTGGCGATCCAGCTACTCAAGACGCTCGTAAAGGAATGCGGCTATCCATTTCATTTGCAAATCGCCACCAAGGAGTTTCTGAACGAACTGGTCAGGCGGTTTCCCGAGAGGCCACCGATGGTGTGCGGGCCGGTGATGGGCAAGATTTTGGAGGTGAGTCAGAGGAGCGGTTCCGTGGAGCGTGGCGACGTGGAAGCGCGACACGGCGAGGTGGCTAGACGCGAAGCGAGCAGAAGAGGCCTCGCAGGCAAGCAGATCCCGAGACCGTCGTAGGACAGCAGAGCGTTCGAGAGCCAGGGATTTACAGACAAGCGTTAGTCACGGCGCCGCAGGCAAGGAGAGTCCTCGAGCGGAACAACGATTCTCAGCTTTGCAGGGAAGAATGTCTGCAAAGTGTCATCGGATGACCGAGCGTGCGAGAAGCTGAGTAGGCTACCTGATTCCCGAGCAGAGAGAAAGCCAGAGTGCTTTGCAAGGCATCCCCCGAGGTTTCTTGGTGGCCCTAACGAGGGGCGTCGAATCAAAGGAGAAACCTCTCCTCCCGCCGCTCTTCTATCAATTCTCCGCTGCCGACTGTACTGACCTTTGCTGCGCTTCCAGCTCATTCACGAATGGAAAAACACCATTTGCGTTACGTCGAAATACAAGGATGATCTCGTGCATATTCGCGACATGCATCGGTTGCTAAGCTATAAAGGGTACCGCTTCAGATCCTTTGACGCGGTGCGGGCGATGCAAACCGTGGACGCAACCGAGGTGAGTCCTAAGAAGATAGCAGGCTCGCTTCGTCAGAGGCGGACGACGTGACGGGTCGCCAGGGTCCTGCAAGACGGATACCCACGTTGCACCGGTGCTAGAGTAGCTCTGACGCTTGCTTCCGTGGAGATCACCCATCAGCGCTACATGACACTGATGCCAGCATCTCCAGAACTTGAAATCGCCCGAAGAGCTACAGGAAGAAGACCGTGCCGCCAAGTCAGCTGTAAGTCCGCTTGATTTCTTGAGAACGGCTGGCTCAACTTCCTCTCAGAAATTGCAAGAACTGATTCGGCGGGGAACACCAAGAGATCTCGCCCAGGCTCAGGAGCTGATGAAAGAGCTCTCGGGAGCAGTAAGTGAATATCCTTCTTCCTCTCTTCGCGCGCTGACATGGCCTACAGGAACCCGAAAAACAACCCGACTATGCATCTCAAACCAAGACTGAACTCGAAAAGGTCCAGCAAAAGGCTATTCTGCTAAACGACATGCTAAACAACGTCGCCGACGGCGAACAAGTCGGTATTGAGGGCGACGCATACGAGCAGGTGTCACACGTTCTAAAAGCTGCACGACCCAAGATCCAGAAGTGGATTGGCGATGCTGGCGAGGACAATGCCGATCTCATGGATCGGCTGCTCCTGATGAATGACCTCATCAACAATGTTCTTGATCGATATGAGGCGTGCAAGAAGGGAGACTGGGCCAAGGCGGCGGAAATTGATGCCGCGTGAGTGGCCGCTTCTGGCTTTAGCTACAATGTCTAATGCCATTACCAGTCTCAATCCGCAAAACAAACCACCAGATCTCATTTCGTTCGATGCTTTCGCCGATGATAGTGATCTCAATGCGCTCAGCCAAGAGCCGTCAGCGTCGGCGCCCTCTGAGGCAGCACCGACGACATCTGTTGGTCTTCCTCTCGATTTGTTTTCCGCGCCGGCACCACAAGACCTGTTTTTTGCACCGCAACAGCCGCAGACGTCCAGACCGCGGCAGGATCCAATGGCGTTCTTCAATGTGTCCTCTCCGACCCCGTCACCGCAACAAGGGCAAGTTTCGCAGCTTTCTGGCAACATGAACATGTTCGGGACTTTCGCATCCGCCTCAGGACCCGTGTCTGGTTCCTCGACGCCGGGCAACAATCCCGGGTTCGGCGCCGGCATTTCTTTGCCCCTGACTCCTTCCGCCGCACCGGCAGCCGCGCCCGCTTCCTCTTCGAGCAGCACGGCGAGCCAAGGCAAATCCCGAGACCCGTTTGCGGATTTGGCCAGCTGGTAGACGGATGTTCTTAAGCAAGTTGTATAGCCAATAGAACTGGGATGTATACATGGCATTTGGTGCCATTTCGGCTGACCATAGCATGGAAACAGCTTGGCCACGGATGTGTGGCGCATGGCAATATCATAGATTGCACGGAAGCATGGTGAAAGAGGGTATCTGAAGCGCGAGGCATCTGGATGGAGGCTCTGGCCTTTCCTGGACCTAGGGTTTTCAATTGAAGGCAGAGGGAATCTGACGGGGACATACCGACTTTATCCGATTTTAATCACTATTTACAGCTCCGAAGTAGTAGCCTGGGCGGTAAGTGACCATTGAAATTTGGCGCCTGGTGTTTAGAAATGACGGACACATCTTTGCTACATCGCAGACCGAGATCGTGCTAAATATCGTTGGCTTTCTGCCCATAGCTACCGTATTGCGACCGCCAAGATATTGCGCCGCCCTTGTTTCCGGAAACGGGCCTGGGCGGAATGAGTTTACGCTTATGCGCTCTAATGTTTGATCACTTTACCTCTCACTCGACAACACACAGTTTAAGCTCCGTCTAATCGGAAACATCCTGTCCAGCATGTTGTTTCCATGGCAGGCAGACAGACATCTCGGACCTCCAGTGAGCGAGTTAGACATCGAACACGAACAAGCCCGAGCTCATTCGCGGATAGTGTTCAGCGCCTGCGACTGTACTGTCGTCAGGAGACCATGATCCTGATCCTTTTCCTCCTGGCGGTCTTTCCTCGGTCACGTCTGTCGTCGGTGTAGCAATACCGATTGAAACGGCAAAGCGATCAAGAGCGTCCACAGTTTGCGCCGCTAGAAAGCACTCGCGTTGTGTCCGTGTTGCTGTCGTGCAAGATCCGATTCCTTCGCTTGAACGGTGTCGCTGGATCTGGCCTGCGATCCATTTCGACAACGACCTCGTGGACATGGGCCAGACGGAACCGAGCGCGTCGTTTGAGATTTGGAATCCGCACGCCAGCATCTTGGACTAGTTCTGTTGCACACTCATGATCGGCGATTGGCGCTCTCGATGCGTGTTATGCGCAAGGAGGGCTCTCTTGAAGGTCAATGCGATGATCACCGTCATGCCTTGGAAGACAGGATGCATTGCTGCAGATTTGGCAAATGACATGGAAGCAAACGGAGTGGCTTTAGTCACGCCATGCTGACCAACGCGGTATCGGACTTTCGGGCCACACGCCGGTGTACTTCGCGCACCGTCTTGAATTTTGAGCCACCCCTGTGAGAGTGCGACGGGATGATGGCGACGCTCACTCCAGATATCATCCTGGCAGCTTTCCTGATTTCGACCTTGCCGACTCGGCTGTCCCCAAATGGAGCATTTTAACGATGGTAAGGAAAGAGGCGGGAAAAGACAAGCATATTGGTATTTACAGGCGTTTTGACAGATTTGCCCTGTGGTGACTGGCATCCATCTGTCAGATCAACTAGCCACACTGACAAGTCGCCACAGTTCTTCCTATCCCAATTCTCGGGAGCCCGCTCGGGCAGTGCCTGATGACCCAGGTCTCGGCTGCTTGCCATCTGGCCGACACCGGGGTGCGAAACACTCGCATACCGAGGTCGTTGGGGTAACTAGCTGACTAGCTTCACAGTTCACGACGCCGTTTTACTTCTGTTCCAGCTGCAAAGCTGCTGGAAAAACTAGCTGAATTTCTTGGTCAGCTAATACTCCGAGCGGACTGACCTGGATCCTCTTTACGTTTTCAACTAATTCGTCGATCGAGCTAGCGACCAGCTTGTCCACCCAAGGCCAAATACTGTAGCTGAAGGGATCCGCAAGAGAAAACAGTCGCGATGTACACTGGGTGGAAGCAGATACCTGTCTTGTAGATTCACGTATTCCTCCTTGGAGAGATCCATGGGTGAGATCAGCAGCTAGATCAGCTGCCAAGCTAGCTGCACAGTCCTGATAGGCTCGAGAAGCCTTGAAGCAGGAGGCATCCATAGGACCTAAATGATGGGGACAGATTGTATCGACTTCTGGAGTACCCTTCCCTCGTAATGGCTGGAGACATCTCGGAGAGCCTTCTATTTGCGCCACCGGGTTCTCCTGAAGGACTTCCTCTTGTTGACTGTTCCGGTGAAATTGCATCAGCGGACGTGATTGAGAGGTAATACTACCGTTGCGGATCATGTGCGCTTTCTGCTTTTGCAAGCAAATGTCATACAATACGAGACGAAGACAGCCAGTAATTTCTCGGGGGTGCCTTTGGCTCGAAACGATACGTATTCGGTCAACCGCAGTATACGCCTCGTGCAATGGAGCCTGGTCCCTCTGTTTTCCGTCCGACTTCTTCCAGGGCTGAAGTTGATGTAGGGAGAGGAAGCTGTCGGCAGATGACATGCTGAGGAGAGCTAGCTTGAAAGCCGGAGTTCCAGTCTAGGTCGGAAGACCGGCCCTGAAACGCACCGGGGCTAAGCATCTGTGATTATGAATAAGCTGTACCCGGCGCGGTAGTCCGAGAGAGTGGTCTGCTCCCGATGTTGACGCTCTTCCGCATCATCTTTGGCCTGTGCTTGACCCGATCGCGCGCTCCCTCTCTTTCTCTCTTTTCATAGGCTCTGCGCGCGGCTCTTGGGTGGAAGATAATCGTGCGTCGATTTCCACTTCTCCATGACGGATGTTGTCGTCCGCTTCAACCGCGAATGCTGCCGTGGGGCAAACTTCGTCTCTCCACTCGAAATCGATGAGGCCAGACGTACGATAACAACGCAACCCTCGCAACAGTTGAAGGCGCAAGCTGAGCCCGGACTACGTTGAAGATTCGCTGTCGAAATCTCGAGCAAATGCAAGTCGAGTTTGGAAATCGATGAATGCGCCGTGAAACTTTGACTCTTGCCTTCCTATCCAGGTGAAGCAAACAGCGAGATTTCGGAATGCAAGCATTGTGCAAACGAGATACCTCGATCGCTTGCGATACCCAAACGGGTTTCTTCTCGTGCTGAATCGTGCTATTCCGTAAAGCCGCGGCCAGTTCGGCGGTGGATTCCATAAATCGCCCTGGATTGAATCTATTTAGACTCGAGGGCTTTGTTGCACAGTGTCGACAATCCGGCATAGCAGATATCAGCACCAAGGTGGGACTTCTCCAGGTCAACAAGGTCAGAATTCTCATTGTGATCACCTTTTACCCCTGAAAGTCGGATCGGTACCGAGATGCATTCGAAAGAAGGCATATATGAATAAACATGATCGCATCTCATCTCTTACCAAGGTAGAATGAAGAGGCGGCGTGGCTGACGGGTACTCTTGTTCCGAGGTAAGCACCGACTCCCTTTAGCTCAGCTGACCAAACTCACCTAGTCACAAAACGGTCGGGCTCTTTAAGGCGACTGCCAAGCAGCATCCAAGGATCCTCCTTTTCACTGCCCGTGGTCAAGCAAAATCGTCGATTTTCCCCTTTCCTTCAATGACTCGGATTGACCTTCCTCGCAGCGGTTCCCGTCAAAGCTTTCAAACGAACGCAAAACATGGCCTGGTTTCCTGATATCGATGACTCTACTTGGATTTGAATCTTTGGCGTACGCTCCGAGTCAATCACAGTCTGTGGGAGGAAATAGTTCGGGAGCAAGCGGCGTGTTAAACCTCAGGGAGCCTTGTATTGCCTTCAAGCTCACCAGTGGTTATCTGGTCAAAGGCGACTAGTCTTGTTCCAAATCCGTCTCCAGCACCACCATCCAGGGATCGTCTCTCATGTTACGCCGATAGCAGGGCCGTTTCAGCGATTTGCCAGCGATTTGCGGAATGCAAATCGCTAAATTATGCGCCACGAGAGTTGAAAGGTAAGCGATTATCTGCTGAATTCGTTAGATCGTTATTGACCATCTGAGTCAGTGATGGCATCATTTTGTCTAGCTGACTCCAAGTCGTTCCCAGAAAACCGATTCAGGAGTTCTAGGTTCGTCTTAGTGTCTAGGCGAGATGACTCGGCGCTATCGCGCTGCCAGCTGGACACCTGCCACCACAAGGATCAGCCATGGCTAATTGCAGATTGAGAAACATACCATGAACCATCGCCTCTAAAGAAATATTGCGTGACCAAAGGTTTGCTGCTTCGACTCCAGTCAGTTCTCTAATTTCTCTTTGGGCATGCTTCGCGGTCTGTGCAAACGTTCACTGTCCTGCCGAGTACCTGGTCATTGCCTGAATTCGATTCTATCTCTCTTGTTTCCCTTCTGATTCCGCGGGAAAAGCGATGTGCAATCTTACGTCTGTGGGTGCGGCCCTCAAGAACATCTCTAGGTTTCGGGGGATCCAAGGGCATGCCCGGTCAGACAAGGCTGTATCCTGAGACTCGAGCGAAGCCACGTGCCACCGTCAGGACCTTTAGTGTGAGCTGCATACCGCTGTGGAGCCGAACGGTCACGACTGATACCCAGTTCTGCTTAGCTGATAGGCATGGAGTCAATCACCATAGCGAGACTCAAACAGCTCCCGCATAGCTTCTTGAACAGTGCCGGGAGCGCTGTTGTAACGACATACCGGTGAGGCGCGACAATCCGCCTACCGTGAAACTCTGCAAGCTTGTTGACGGGGGCAGATGTCAGTTAATTTTGCGTGCGCTTGAACAGGAACGACCTTCCTGCATCATTTCTGTCTCCAAGGTTTTGCGACAGCCCGTTGGACACCGGCTTAGATCTGCGAAACAGTACCGCTGAACAAGTGCACACAAAAAGGCCCCAAGCGGCGGCCAGCGGGACTGATTTCGGGGCAGAAGCCATATCCGCTGAACAGCCCATCTGACAGCCTAATAAACTTTGAGTGGCTATACGAAGGCGAAAACAGCCACCGAGGGGTTCCTGAAAAGAATGTTTCGCATTCTGGGCCAACTCAAAAACAGCTGTGCATACCGATGATCATCTTTAATGATGGCCGGTAACTTGTCCGCTCTCCCATCCAAGCTGAAGCCATTCTCTTCATCTGCATAGCATTAGATCCGCTAAAAGGTTGGTCCGATCCTCTCTAGTCTTCAAGCCAGGCTCTGGTCGTCGCGTGAGCTGTCGGAGCAATCCTGCATTCCTGCTGCAGATGACGCCAGGAATCTCGAGACATTGTCAAACAAGGGCTTTCCCTCGACAGGGCGTAGGCCGTCCATGAATCGCCGACGCTACGGTCTTGACGTATATCTTCTCAATCGCAAAGCGCATTTATGGCAGTTGTTGCAAGGGCAAAGACTCCTCTCGCGAATCCTGTCGAGCTTCTCAAATCTCAGCCCTGCGGGTTACCGTCACGAAAGTTCCGAAGTCACTCAACCGCATTACCCGGAGACCTTTATTTGCTACCAGGTTTTCACGTACATATGGCATATCGGTGTCGCGAAGATAGGGCTACAGGCCTACAGGGAGCGTTCTGCGTGGGCTGCTACATGAGCTGCTCCAAGTCAGCTTACAGCTCAAGTGGGGTATAGCTATACACAACGTCCTTATCTACACCGGAAACTTCATGGATTCACGAGAAAGTCACAGTCGAAACAGCCCTTGCGTAGCCTTAGCTAGCAAAGCTCTCAACAGCTACGGCTACATGGCAGCTTAGAATCGTCCTCCGACATATCTGTTTCAAGTTTCCCCAGCTGGTTTACACGGAGCTCTGCAAGATCTCTCCAGCTGGCCATGCCAGGTTGCCCACTTCAAGAGCAGCTGAGCAAGCCCTACGGGACCTCATTCCATAGCTGCCTCTCAAAGTGCCTCTCAACTTCTCCGTCGATCCGACTCGCAAGCCGCTTGCCCGACGAAAGCCCCAAATATCAGAGCCAAATGCGAGAGAAGCGCTTGAAACGGGAAATCTATACATCTTCCAGCTATCCATCACAAGGATTTCATACGCGAGGAATAACTCGGGGAGCTGAAGAACGGGCTGTGCGAGCTGTTATGCGGCATCGGCCAAAGCTGTCTCGTGCACAAAGCATGCGTCAGGACACAAATAGCCGACGCATTGGCTGATGAGATGGGTCGTGCCTGATTCAAAGATGCGGCTTTCAAGCCTCGAGGCGTTTATTCAGCTGTTTGAGCTGCTGTTGAGGCCGATATGCGAACTCACTCGTCCGCTCGCCTTGACCTGATTCGTTTGTGCCGACGCAATAATGGAAATACCGCCCGATGACGCTTTCGCTCGCTCAGATGCGCGGCCGGAAGGTCCTGATGAAACAATACCGGTCAGCACGCGTCCAGCCTTCCAGCAGTGAGAAGTCAGAACTCAGCATTGTCCCCCGTCAAGTCCTGAGGCGAGCCAATGGCGAGCCGAGCCACCAGGCTAGATGTCAGAAATCTGAAACCCCTTCAGATAGCTCGCCCAACCGTACTTCAACAAGTTCCACCAGAAAGGAAGATTAAAAACCGAAGCCAAACGCCGCCAGAGACCCAAGGTCGTCCAGCTTCCAATGTCTCCGTTCGCGATCTCGGATGCTCTCAATCTCCAAAGACCAATTAGTCTTCACAAGAGGTTCTTCAAACTGCGACCGTGCACCAGTACCCTCATGAGATTGGGTGAATGCTTTTACGAATTACTTCTGGAAACTGTAATACATCATTCCCTGGGCTGTTGAGGCGAGATAACTTCAGGAAAATCGCGGAACACGTGAGATCGCCGCGGTGACATCCCGCTCTGAGGCTGTACTGATACATGTCTTCGCTCGGTTGATTCACTCTAAAGTACCGGTACGTTATGATCACTCCCTTACATCATCTCGGCCAAAGCGCATTACTGCAGCAATTTCTGCACAACAAGTGCCGTGCTTTCGGCCCGGCGCCTGACCCACAGCTTACCACCAGGAACCCAAGAGGAACGGCTAGATGAACGAGCGCAAAGGTTACATGCGGAGCTCAACAGCTTAGTGACCACGTTACTGGCGCAGACGACGAGGTAAGATCCAGCCACGAATTTGCGCGAGAATCGAATCTTATCAGATGTCTCAATATGCTTATGGGCGTCTGCCAGCTGTTCTACCTTTTCCTGTCGGCCGATAGCTAAGCGGTTTGCGATCGTCGTAGAATTTGCGTCCAGGAAGACCATTAATTGCACCGGCCTCGCCCATGCTCAGTGATCAGGGAACGCGGTCAACATACCCCGTACGTGTCGGTATGATGAGACTTGCCATTGTCACCTCGGCATCGCAAAGCTGATACGCTCTGCTTTACATTGGGCGCGTAGTCCGTTAAACGACCTGCTGCCGTCGTCTCTCGTCTTGGCTTGACCAGAGACCCTGGGTCCTGTCGGAGCTAGTCTCAAGAAACAAGCAACGAAAACTCGATAGCATGGATTCCACCAACACCTCTGATGTCGATCGCGCACAATCTGCCCATTTGTCAAGCGACGTCGGAGCTTCGACTTCGCTGCCTATGCTCAAGAAACGCAAAATACGACACAGCAGGGTAAAGACGGGCTGCCAGTCATGCAGGGGTCGACGTGTAAAGTGCAAGGAAGGTTTACTGCTGGCTCCAGGGGTCAAACTGCCTTGTGATCAATGTCACGAAGTCGGAAATGAGTGCTATTACCCGGACCCCGAGGACACGGGACGAACGACCACACGTTGGATCATCTCGGCGCAAGTGGACGAGAACGGGAGGATCATTCCGTGGGACAGAGGCGGACCCAAGAAGATACTGGTGAAACAGGAGACAAAAGCCGATAAAGGGTATGTCGGATCCGGGGACATAGCCATTCAACAACGCGACTTTCAAAGCCAATCCCGCTCCATCGCGGGATCAACTGCATCGATCTCTGTCAAACGAGAACCCATCGACAACGAGTTGGCCAGGCTGCCAGCTTCGGTTAAAGGAGATTATCCCGCACAGTCCCAGCCACCTCACCGCGTAGAAGCCAGAATGCAGCAACTACCCCTGGATCAGTACTACATGAATACCCCGTTGCAAGAGTATTTTTCGTCAGGGCCACTGCCTCTGATCGCTCCCGCTCCTCCCACTCAACCTGTTTTCGCCGAGTCTGCCCTTCGCGGTCAACCGTCTGAGCGGTCCTTCCCGGAATCGGCAATGAAAGGATACCAGTCGATACCTGGTCCCAACGCAGACTCTGGAATTACACTTGGCCGCATTCCCAAGGGCATAGGTACATCAGATCATTGGCATGCTAGACACGATTCTACAGCTCCACCAGCAGCTCATCCGTGGACCTTCGCTCAGCCTTCATACCCAGAACCCATTGCACCGGCCATTCGAACTCCGTGGGCCAGCTTTTCATCAGCGGATACTTCTACCGTCGCGCGATTGTCGGCAGGGATCCAATCCCGCTCTTCGATGTCCGGTGATTTTCAGCTGCATCTATCGAGGATGCCGTGGGTGAAACGGACTCCAACACATGTCGACTACACACCATCTCGGAGTATACGCAAGGCTGCCGAGCGCCAAGACGACAGATGCGTTGCAGACGCCCTATATCAATACCTCAACAAGGTTAATCCGCCAGTCCGCCCACTTCGCACATTCAGCCTTGCTTCACTTGCCGACTCTCCTCTGGAACGGGCAGCCATGTCATATTTCGAGACTCGCGGCTGCGCGGAAATCATTGCAGTTGGTGAGATGGAGAGCAATTGGATTCACGCCCAATTGTTTCCTCGAGTGTACGAAACCCTTAGCGATGGCGATTTCGGCTTGCATAGACAGCGACCGCCCTCACGGTCATCACAATCCGCCCGTTTTCTAGTGGATAGTGTGCCGGCACGAAATAGCGTTGGTCGGGCGTCTGGGGATCGCGTTACTCGGGATTTTCTTCACCACTCACTCATTCGGTTGAGCTGCGTGCATCGGGTCAATACTGAAAGAGATCCTGGACGTATCCAAGAGTTACGACGAGAGATTATGCGTCATGGGAAATTGGCGATGATGGCAGGGCTGCAGATCAGAGTTCGCTTTCCAACAAACTACTCCAAACGCGAGGAGTACCTGTGAGTCTCTACTTTGAATTCATGGTGCGTTGGGTCGATGCTGATGGTAACAGGATGGCCGTTTTCATTGGCTATATGGCGGATGTGAGTACGAGGCTGCGCTAGGTCGGTCAAATTTCCCCTAACCTGAAAGGACAGATGCTGAACTCGCAGGAAATCCGCATCGATCCGAAAATCTTGGTTCCTGACCAGGATCGCGTGCCCTCGGCATTCGAAAAGATTCTCCGCGAGATGCTGGCCGTCTACCTCGCAAGTAGCATGGGGACAAGACTGAACCGTAGCTGACGTCTTACAGCAGATTTTGAAGACTTCGTTTCGGCCTCACGACCCTTTGTACATGGATGAGCATTCCGAACACGGACTTTTCAGTCCGCATGGGGTATCTAGCACGATAGCAATGCCTGAGCCGGAAGCATCACATGTCGACTGGTTGGAAGCCTTTTTCGGGCTGACGCGGCCGACAATTGTGAAAATACAAATTGTCAACTCGCTAGTGTCGCGGCGTGCTGAACTTTTAAGAACAAGTCGGGATGACGGCGAAGCGGGGCAGAAATTAAGGCAGGAGGCAGCAGTCCTGGCAAAGGAGCTTGGCGTGGATGATGGAAGTAGCGAAACAGCTTTGTCCATGAGGCGTATCGATGGTGCCATCGGCAAACCTGGTCGCGTAAGCAGAGGAACCAATGTAAGTCTCGGTCTCGTCGAGCTCAGCCGGGGGGGGGGGGTGCTCATGGGGACTGGCACAGGTCATGCGCCACGCGTTGTTGATGATTGTACTTTGTGAACTCCTCGAAGTGGATCTCGATGACAGCAGACTCGCACAGGCGCGGGACAGTACATTGGAAATGGTAGCAGACAGCGAGATAAGCGAAACGGCCGGTCTCTCCTGGGCTTTGACGGTGAGTTATTTGAAAGTTGTTGATGCTTGTACTCCGGCATGTCATGACGAGGGGACCAGAGATTCGTCGACATTCGCAGACATGGCGGACTGTTGGAACAGATTCATCTCTTGAATAGGCTTCGAAGTGACGGATCTCGGCCTTGAAAGTAACCATCGCAAACGATAGACTGATGCTGCTTGTTACCATAGATCGCCGCCATATACGCCAACGCGCCCGCACGTCCGGCCCTCACCTCGCTTCTCCGCACGACTCAGGAAACTTCTTTTGGCGCCAATTACGTTCACGCTACGCTCGAGATTCTCTCAATTTGTTGGAAAGTCATCTCGATCGAGGGATCCTACCGGAATGGTATCGCTCCCTGGCGTGAGGCGATGGCTGTTGTCGGCAGAAGTATGTATCTGTAAGGATTTTATAATGTATCGCGCGCGGTATAGCAAGTAGACAGCAAGGGTTTTGTATAGATGGCAGCATATTTGGCAGATCCACATGACGCCGTTCACTTGCGGGAGCCTGTTACCTGTGTACAAAACTAAAATAGCAAGACCAGGAAAAAATCATTCATAGCGACTGTGCTCTGACGTCTACCGCACTCTCGTGAGCATAACCGTGGGAGTCTAGCGGGAGTCCGAGCGAGATGGCGGCCGCGCATTCTTCTTGAAGATGGAGTGGAATGGAGTGAGTCAACACGCCCTTCAGAAATGGTCGAGTGATTTACGTCGAGCGCAGATGGTGAGCAGATTGCCAAAGTGTGCCGCCTTGGGAATGCATCTGGCTTTGAGAGAGCACTACCAATGGTCTCTGCTAGTACGTATACCTTCAACGATTGCCGTCTTTTCGCTTGTCTCGCCTGTCATATGTTAGAGAACCCCAGGTCCCGCTTTATTGCACATGTATAAAGGTAAAGCCAAACTCTTCACGAGACTTCTCTCGTCAAAGGCGCCGGTGACACAAGCAAAGACAATGCGAGCATTGCGACATCACATGCGTAGGTGATGGCCAAAAGGTCATTATGTCATGCAAGAAACGGAGGGGCCCATGGATTGCCCCGACAACACAAGACCTCTCTTACATTGCCTTGATACACAGTACACCTTCTTTCACGCCGCTCTACCTATCCTGCAGCCCCTCCAACAGGCACCACGCCCGCTCACCAAGCCCGACAACCACTGGCTGCCCGTCCACTTCGACTTCGGCGACGCCCAGCAATGCACCGACACCCGCAAGCACAAACTTGGCCACGGCCTGTTTCGCCACCTTGGCTGCGCTCTTGCCATTCTTTGTGCGTTCGCCCGTTTCCTCCACAGGCCAGTATACGTAGACGTTGCCTCCCGTTCCGTCTGCTTGCGTGCTTTCAAACGCACAGACGACAGCGCCGCGCGCAGTGCGGATGTGCCGCACGTATTGCGTATCGCGCTTCGAGGCAAGAACGAACGCAAGGGCCGGATTCGTCGCGATGTGATTCCATCCGTCGGAAGTTGGCGCAAAGACAAGGCCGTCGAGGTGCGACTTGGCTATTACGCTGCAGCCCACAAACTCGGTTGACAAAATTTGCGCAATGGCAGGACCAATCAAGTCGTCCCCGTTTCGGACTTTCGTCAACACCCACCGTGTACCCGCATGCGCACCACTCGACGCATCCCCGACTGCCCCGCTGAAAGCCGGATCATCGTCAAAGTCGTCATCCTCAACCTCGTCATCCACCACGGCAGTCCTCAGACCTTCCTGCTCTTTATCGCTTCCGCCCTCGGGCACATCCCACCGCGCCATCCGCTCTGCCGCTTCCTTGACCTGTGCCTCGCTCAGCAGCTCATCAACCTGCTCGCCATCCTGTGGCGCAAACACGCTCGCCCACCGAACTCCTTCATTCTCCTTTTCCAGACGCACGACAAGCTTGCCCCTTCCGCCATCGATCCATTCAAATGTCCATGCGCTCTGTCCACGTCCGGCACGAACTTGGTCCCACCAATCTCGTCCGGCGGTCGTGGATCTCAGAAACGATTTCTGTGCTGGCGAGAGAATCGGTGATTTTTCCTTGACGTCTCTTTCGGGGAACCGGAGCGTGAGTGTATCCGCACCGATAAGGACGAGCACGTCTGCTTGCGGATCAAATCGGGTGGAGTCGGTCGATGACGGAGGAAACGTCAAGTCGAACGTGATTGTAACGCTATCGTGCGTTTGGGTCCAGGTATATGCTTCCTCGGTATCCTTGTTTTCTTGATCGAGGACCGCTTCATCGGCAGTGTCATGCGTGGGTAGTCGAGTGGTGAAAGCCTCGGCAGCGCCCACAATCCATTTACCGGCTTCTGTATTCCACCGGACATATTCGACGGGTTCGGCGCCGTGCAGGGTCCATACGGGGACGAGTTTCCGTTCACCAGTCGAAGTATCTGCTGATGACGTAATGTTCACCGCGCCCACGTCGAACGAGACGTCCATCTTGCCCTCCATCGAGCGAACCGTACGACTGACAACCACCTGCCACGAGCTTGCATCCTCTTCAAGCGGCCTCACTCCTCGCACCTCGAATGTCGGGAAATCTTGAACCGTGTACTCCTCGACGTGTGGTTCGCTGCCATTTCGCTTGATGACCGAAAGAATGCCATCACCCGCCGAAGCGACATACACATCGGTGCTCGCTGCAACGACTGTCGGCATCGTTTGACCTTTTGCGCTCGATACGGGCATGGCAAGAGTTGCGATTGACTCTGAAAGGACCGTCATCCCGTCACCCTGCAATTCGTCAGAAGAGCCCGAACCAGTTGACGCCCGCAGCTTTCCAAAGATACTCACCTCTCGTTTCAACGTCATCACGACGACCCTCCCCTCCGCATCCACATACACCGCCCCCTCTCCGCATGCATCGACCCTTCCCAAGCACGCCCTTGCCTTCAACTCTTTCCGCCCAAACGCGTCCCCATTCCGTACGTACGGCTGCGCGTTCGCCGTGATCGGGACGCATGTCGTCTTGATGCCCTGTGCGAGACGGTATGACTCGAAATGCGGGAAGCCAAGGGATGGGTTTGGGGTGAACATGGTTGTGGTATGCGACAGATGAGGCGGAGGAGGAGGACGAGATGCATAAAGCGGCAACCAGGGAGACTTGTACTACAATTATTGTACCTGGACTTGCCATGTGGAGGCGGGCCAGCGGGAATCCGCGCATCTTGATAGCCTGCCATTATTATCATCTTTGACGCGCCATGTCTCGCTCTAATTGATCAATGATGGCCCATGGTGGCAAGGAATCCGCAAGCCGGGATTGCTATATGCTCGGTCACCTCGACACCGCATCACCTGTACAAACTCGTCATTACCGTGATAAGGGGAAGCCAAATCACCTACAAGGACTTGTACAATACGCAACAGCACAAGCTTTTTTCGCGGATTTCACTGTTTGTTTCCGCTCATGCGCGCGGGAAGTCCCGGGGGTCTGCCTTAAAGCCATGGACGATGGCCGGTATGTGCTCTTCCAGAACTCGGGAAAGGGGAGGTGGATAGATGCTCCATCTCTCTCTCGCTCAAGTCAGCCGGGCACCTCAGTTGTCACAAATTTGGCCGCAATCGACCGAGAACCTAGTCCCGACCACAATTCAGTCAAAGCGCTGCTGAGTGAACACGGAGAGCGCTGTCATGAGGGTTTTTTATGGGCATTATAGCACTTTACGCCTCTGACATGAGGACTAAGGATCTTCACAAGGGATGGCGACGTTCAGATACTGGATTCCAGGCGTTAACAAGAGACATTTTGGATCAAGAAGATGAAACGCCATAAACGGTCGTGGAGGCACCAGCCCCTGATCGCTGCTTCAATTGATCGCGTTCGATTTTCGAGAACTACGATGTCGCGTTGGCGACATCTTCTAGGAGGCGGGAGTCATTCTTGAATTCACGCTGTCTCTGCAGAGTCGTCGAGCTAGAACGAATCACGAGATCAATAGGCTCGCGTTGACCGGTCTGACGGTATATCTATGCAAGAGCGCTTTAAAAGACAGCGGGGGCCATAAAAAACCTCAAGAGAGCGTTTAAACAAGATGTAATTCCTCGCACATTGCGTGTCCATTCAAGCGTACTCCCTTCTCTCCCCTAACTGACTTCCATCGATTCCTGAGCCTTCTGCTCAGAACTGCGCGTAGTCCAGCTCAAATGACACCGAAGTTGCCCACCATGGCACGATACGACCGAATGCTGTAATTCGGTCAAGCTAAGCTCAGCTCATTCAGCTTGTGCTTCATTATCTCGAGCCATCACCCCTCGTTCGTATATTGTATACTCGAGCTACACTATTTCATAAGCGCAATTGTAATCACACAGCGATCTCGGGAAGTAAGGAATTCCTGCTACCGTGCATTGAGATTTGTTCTTCCTAAGTCATATCTGTTGTGACTGCGGCAAAGTGGATCTCTAAGCCATACCCCACAGCAGTGTTCATCCTGTCGCGCAAATCTTTTCGCTCAATCTTGCTTGTCTTGCTTTCCCTGCTCAAGATCGCCTGCATCCTGTGCGTCCTGTCCATTAAGCGCCTTTACAGTCGCGGCAGCGGCCACAGAGACTCCTCCGGACACCATCATGCCCAAGCCCATGATCTGCAAAATCATTTGGCTGTCTAGCCCTTTCTCATGCGCTTGCTTTTCTCGGAAGCCGAAGTCCTCGGGGCCACTGGTCGACCGGTTCTGATTGACTCCACCATCCGATATCTCTACATCTAAGGTTTCTAGCGTCGAGGTTTCTGGCGTCGAGGCATCGTTCCAGCTAGACACTGCCGACCCCTCGGGCAAGACGTTTGATGCAGTTGTCCTGGTGCCACTCAAAGTGGCTGCCGCTACCAGACTAGCTGTGGTAGCAATCAATGAAGGGGTTCGCATTCTTTTTGACACTCAAAGGGGAAAACGATGTTCGACTAGTATGACAGCTAGCGTAACTGCTGACGGTACCCACGGACTTGTGCCCCAAACAGTAATCGCTTATATAGTTGGAGTACTCCTTTGTGTTAATTTGCAGCTTGTTCTCCTTGATCTATGCATAGTTGTGGCTGGGACTCTAGCTGTTTTTCCAGATCGAGCCACATCACGTACGTCTTCCTTTGAATTTAGGGACGTAAAAGATGTATCGAAGAGTATTACAAGAAAGCATGAGCTTTCGAACGAGCAACTTTCTAGCCCTCCGCCGGGGGCAGCAACACTGGTCGATATTCCGTTATGAGGTCCTGGCTATACTGTAATTGCTCTTGCCCCTGCTGCGGTGCTGCCGAATCAGTTCCATCGAAAGCATACGTTGTAAGAGTATTGTCCAAAGCCTTAATCACTAACTGCCACTCGAGCGCGCTAAACAATAGGGTAACAGCGGAAGTACAAATTACCAGTACGAGTCTTAGAAGAGATCTGGAGGTGAATCCTTCGCCAGACTGCCTCGCGTCTCGGAGGAGCTACGCTGTTGCACGTTGATGTCGGTATATCACAGCGAAAGGAGGAGAAAAGCTTTTGATCACACTTCGACATCACCGGTGCTGGTGTCTGACTTGCACTAAGCGTGGCCGGGCTGGGGACTGACTGGCTGGCTGCTCAACCCTCCACTAGGTTCCATCGAGCCACAATGCCTTTCCCACGCTGGCTTATAATCGCGTTAGAACTGTCGTCCGTGATGTTGACCATATTGACTAGTATTTCCGAAAGTTATACATGCAAGGTTGAATGTTCCAGCTGGGAGGGACGATCCGATGTCCAAAATGCCATCGTGATGACTTCAAGGGGCTCCCGATAAACAGCTAGATAACCAAATTGGTCTTGCTGTAGTATACGAACGCATCAGATGTTGTAGATCCTGCGATCTATTCTCGTAGTCGTGTCTTTCGGCGTCGCTACTTCTCGTATTCAAGGCACATTCCGCCGAATCTTACGGATTTCGCTGGCCCAATATCTCCCAATCAGAAGCATAAACGAAAAAGACTTCATGGCAGAGGGAGATTGCATGTTTTTCGCGATGTGTTACGCAGTTTTACCTTGTTTCTACCTATCTACGTTTTTTGCAGTCCATTCTCGCTCGTATCTGCCCTGTTCGCCCCAAACTTTGTCATAGAGTCCAGCCTACTGCAAATGCACCAAAACATAGGGAACTTCAACGTCGTCACCCGTTTCCTCATCGTCACACATGATCTCTACTATGACGCTGCGGACCCAAGGCTCTATGGGCTTCTTGCTGACTGTTTCAATCAACTCGCTCATTTTCATAGGGAGACGCTCTTTGCTCTGTTGGGCTGTCAGCATGGCTCTAGAGCGTCCAGCAGAGTAACACACCTTTGCAGCAGGAGTAAAGCTCGACCAGAGCATGGAGACCCCTGAAGAAACCATCGATACCTCGAGTTTATGTTCGTTCTTGAAGTAGTCGATGAATTCCTGCAGCGTCGGGTTGCCACGGATGTCGAAACGGTCCCAAATCGTCCACTCCGTGTTGCCGTACTGCAAGCCGTTAGTGATCGTCCGGACCGTAGCAATGCTTAACCTACCTTGTTCTTGGCGGCGGCAATCGGCTCGGAGAAGCCAAAGAAGGGCAACGCCAAATTGACGAAACCGTTCTTATAGTCTTCCAGCTTCTTGTGGCCGTCAATGATCTGCAGAGACGTCAGCTTGAGCTCCGACCGACTAACTTGGCCACCTACCTTGTACAGTTCCAAGCACACCAAACCAACAGCCAAAGCCGTCGTCGTCGCGATCGCCGGAATGATCTTGCCAGCAATCAACTTGGTTCGATGTCGATCGGCGGTAGTGATGCTGTAGTTGAGTGCACGCAAGTTGGATGCAGCCGTGATAAAGTCGATGTGATGATTCGAGTCATCATCCTTTTCAAAGCCAACAGGGTTCAACCTGAAGCCGGCCATATCTGACGGCTGCGGCAGACCGCTGAGAATACTGCCGACGTCCTCGTCCGCACCCTCAGTCTCGTTCGTGACGGGCTCGTCATCTCTGACCTGAATCTTGGCAACCTTGGGCTGGAACTCGGGAATCTTCATCGTCTCGACGACGCGCTTGAAGACGGCCGGGTCGGTGTCACCCTTGAGACCGTAGTTGAACGCATGCAGATTGGCAGCCGCGACGAGGTACTCAAAGTGAATAGGCTGCGAGGAGTCAGCCAATGCCAGGTAGGAATGCTTCGTACTCACGTCATTAATGTCAAACTCGAGAGGATCGGGAGCTCGTTTCGGTCCCGACCAGAATGGTTGACCAGTCGATGTAACCTACAAAAAGTCAGCCAAGCCCTACTTGATACCACTCCACACGCACCTGATCCTTTGGCAGATTGTACAACAACTGCTTGATCTCATTCACATAGTCGTCCTCAAACTTTAGCCTCGCCCACTCGATACACTCTTCAAAGCTTCTCGGTCGCTCGCTGACCAGGTACTTGCGCACAGTCTTGAGCTGATCGAGCTGCTGTCCCGAAGCCTTGAGCTGTTCGACAAAATTGGGCGCAGAAAGGTACAAGTTGACATTGGTAGGCGGGTTGACAAAGAACTCGTCAAACTTTTCACGAGCCCACTGAATTGTGTGCTCGATGGCGTTGGGGAAGTTCTTGACGGTACACGAGGGGATCGACTTCTCGGGAGGATCCTGCGACGACGAGTAGGACTCGGTCATGAACGGAATGACAACCTGCGTGTTGGCCTTGGTACCGAGAGTACCGGATTCGAGTAACGGCTTTTGGTAAAAGACGCATCGGCGGTCCATGTACTGACGAGCGGCGACATTGTCCAAGGCGTTGGTCACGCCGTCAATCTGGGCGAAAAAGTCGTCGCCGTAGACGTCTGCAAGAGTCAGCAAAGCCCGTCCACCGCCGCGCCGCGGCACTCACTCTCAGTCTCGACGCCAACCCGATCCTGATGCGCGATGATTTTGCCCTTCAATGCCGGGTTCATTTCGGCGACCGCAGCGGCCGCGCTCTCCGCCTTGAACTTGCCAACATCCTTGGCTCGGAACAAGAATTGTCGGTTCAAGTTGCTCTTTTCGATTGTATCCAAGTCGGTCACATGGATTACGCCGTGACCTTCACTACCCAAGCCCATCATACTCCAGTTTTTGAGCATCTCACAACCGATAGCACCGGATCCGACCAAGAACTGTCGCTGCTCGTTGATCTTTTGCTGGAACTTGGCACCGAACACGGCAATCTGGCCATCGTATCGCGAGTTGATCGGCTGACAGTCATCCTCGTGAGGCAATTCCGTGGGAAGCGACTCGAGCGAGTCAAAGTACATGGACTGTACCATGGGGTGGAACTTGGCGCTGATCGCCTTGAGCACTTCCTGTGCAACAAAGCCACCAATGACGGCAACCATGGGCGATACTTCACCGCTCGACTGGTACGCGAGTTCCGTCAGGACCTTGTCGTCGAGTTCGTCGGTGTTGCCGGCATCCTTGGCAATCTGCTTGGCAAGCTCAATCACGAGTTTACCATCGTGCGGGTGTCGTGGTCGAGGCAGGCGACCGTGCTGATCAACAAAGGCAGCGAGAGCCTGGAAGCCAACGTGCAGGGTTGCAGGACGGTCAAACTTGGCAAAGTCGGTGATGAACAATTCCGGCGATTTCAAGCTCTCTCGGAGGGATTTCTACAAAAGGGTCAGAGGGTCAGCGAGTCCCCCTGACACAAGCAAACCACTTACGAATTCAATGACCTTGGGCATCTTGACCTGAGTAAAGATACCTCCCGAAACATAGTCGCTCAGGTTGGATGTGTCACCGACAGAGAACGTGTAAGGGCCTACAGATGTCAGCGAGAGTCTAATACCGTTCTACTACACTCACCCTTGACGGTCACCTTTCTCGGTTCGCACCCGTTCAATTCGGTCATTCCCTTGACTTCGCTAAACGTCACGTAATCTCCGTCCTCCAAGCCATGACGCGACTCCTCGAGACCGGTCACGATACCGTCGGCGTCACGGTCAATAGAAGCGATCATGCCGGTCAACGGCGACTCGCCGGTCGGGTCGACGCAGGTGAATTTCGAGCCAAAATCATTGAAGACCGATCTGCAAGACGTAAGCCATTGAAAGTAGACGAGAGAGTGAAACTCACCCAAAGAGACCTCGCACATCGGCGCTGATGAATGCGATTCCGTTGGCATGACAGTAGTCGTTGATCTCGAGTTGCTTTGCCAGCGGCGTGTTGGTCATGACAACGACCTGGTACTTCTTGACCATATCGATCGTAACCTCGGGGTAACCGGTGACCTCATGCACAGGCACGTAGCTGTTGAGCTCGGCGAGCCGCGGCGCCGTGACGGATGCGCGGGATTTGCCGATATCTTCCTCACGAAGGAAGAACTGGGGAATAGGTGTCAGTGGTATCCACGGAATTTGGAGTCTGGAAAGACGAGCGGAGCAAGGAGGAAGATCCAGACTTCGCGATAATCCTGCTATCTGTGGGGGCGAAGATGAGGGTGGTCTATACGGACAGGCGAGCACATCTGTACATCCCCGCGTTCTCAGCCTGCTGTCGCAGACGACCGCGGACGAGCAATCAATTCAAACGACATTCCCGAGGCCTCGGACGCTCTGTGGTGATAGCTCCGCGTTCCCGTGCCGGTCGATACGCGATCTCTATCGAGGAAGGCCACTACCGTCGATAAACTGACCAGAAGCGAAATCGCCCATTCGCTGCTCGTCCCGGTGCGTCTCCTCAGGGCCCTGCTAGAATCTTTGCTCAAGAATGCCCTTGGGCATGACTCCCTGCATCGCCCTGTTCGATGATCCTCGTTCGATGTGGTAAAACCCCAACAATTGCCTTGAGGATGCTTCGCCCCGCTCGAGGTGCCATCACCACCAGGTGTCATCCACTTGTTGAATGACCAAATCAACGACAAAAGGTCCGGACGTCTGCTCTTCGCTCGACCGCGCGACGTCTTCTTGCCCATCCTTTGACAACCAAAGGCCTCCTCACCTCGGCACTTCCTTGAGTCCAAGCAAGGCTCACCCGTCTCGCGCTTCCGTAAACGCTTGACGAGAGAGGTATTCTGAACCGTCCCACAACGGCTCCAAGCCCACGGCAACCCCTATTCTCGCCTTCGTCCGAATTCCTCTCGCTCGCTCCGCTCGCCGCCCATCACGCAACTCACCTGCGTTCCCAAATCCCCCACCTCGGCCTTGCCTTCATCCCACACACCCACGGCCTTTACTCCAGCCAACACGACATTCTTCGCCACCTCGACCCCCAACCCTTTCATCCCGACCACCAACACCTCGCTCCCCGCCATCCTCCGCATGGCCTCGTGTCCCAACACATAGAGCTGCCGCGAGTAGAGCGACTCGTCGATTTCCTGGGCGTCTACTTGCATGGCGGACATGGTTTGTAGTGGATATGGGGCAGTGGATATGGGTGGCAAGGCAGATAGATGGGCAAGGGGAGAGACAAGTGACTTGTAGACGCTCGACGCTGACTCACGATGACGCGGCGATCGGGGAGCACCAAGCGGAGATTCGTTGGGGTGATGTCCGTGCGCGAGGGAAGGAAGGGGTCAACTAATAATTAAGTAGGACTTTGATTGCTCTGGGATCCCCAAGCTATAGCTAGCTATGTTGCAGAAGATGTGAAAGCTGAGGATTGAACAGCAATCAGCGGGCATCAGAGAAATGCCTTTGTCAATCTGCAAGAACTGCACGTCTATTAGAGAGCATGAACCTTTCCATGCATATGTCATATCTGCAATACAAGCCATAATTCATCTACATCGAGACCAACTTTGCAAATCGCAACACTCTTCCGCAATGGGGCAATCCTTTGTCTTTTGGTGCGTGTTCTTCACATCGGCCGGAATTCTCTGTTGGTAGTCTGCGGCAATATCTGTTTCCACCGAAATTGGAGTTGGCAGCGAATATTGACACGTCCCCAACTTTCGCACAATAGTCGCGGGCGCCCATCTGAATGATTGCGCAACAGCTCTTCTTCGACACTTCATGCATGCAGACTTTGACTCTATCGTGTTGCCGGAAATAATCTTCTTGACTTGTTCGGCCAATGTGGCTCATTCGAAGATCTCCTCGCCAAGGCATCATGTATCAAGAGTCACTCTGGTTGTGATTCAACGTGGTTGCCATCTCTTTTAACTTGACCTTGAGAGACTCCAGCACTCGAAGCACTTCCTCCACCTCCAACTCAGCTGACAGTACGCGAACGGCTTGTTGCTGGCCTCTTGCGCTCTCGGTCCACGATATATTTCCTGGTTCCAAGCTACCTTGAAACATGTTTTGAAACATCGCTCTAATACGTAAATGCTTGAGATTTTCTGTCCCGAGGGAACGCATTGCCAACAATGCCTTTTCCCGTAAGTGTGTATCGGTATCCACCCAAAACACAATCCACCTCGAAATCGGATTCCTCAATCGTCACCTATTTCATAAGCTCGAATGTCATGAATGACAACTCGAGCGCGAGCGCGGAAGCGCCGCCACCATCCTTTGGGAGGTCTTCCATCAAGGCATCTGCTTTGTTGTGATCTGCAGGAGGGACGGAAGCATCCCTGTGGGGGATTGGTACTTAGAGATGAGCGACTAGATCATCTCATCAGTTGTGTGGTGGTCTCTCAGACCACTATTCTGCGTTCTAATCATCATAGTTCGTATGATCTAGTAGCAAGCGCCTTCTTCAGGCCTTGTTCCCAACATCGAACCTGTTTGAGGAAGAGGGCGGAAAGGAGTAGAGCTAAGCTTTTGAACATAATTGCAGGAGGAGGAAGCCAACAGCCAAGTGTTACATACAACCCAAAGTATCGGTAATCTGAGCGCAAGAGCCTAGAGCCCTCCTTTGAGGTTCTGCACTTTAGCATCTTTTGTGACGACAAAGCGCGAAACAAAGGTCATTCTCAGCGGAGCATAGTGGGGCTTAAATGGCAGTGATCGACAGGTAATGGCAGTGATCAACAGGTGGTGGCTGACGACAAGGACATGTAACTCTTGTATGCACATGGGCAGGTCAGTGTAACGGACGTGGTTTTTCTTTTCTTTTCAATTGACCATCCTGGGCAGCAAGCGCCTTTGATCATTTTGGTCAGAAAGCGTCTAGAAAATATAATGGTATCGAAGGGTAAAGATGCTCGAACAGCTTAAAGTACATGGGTATAATGCTCACAACCACCGTCACAGGCTCGAGTACGGCCAAAGGGGGAACATTCTGCAATACCACTCGAGGCTTGATACCGAAAGACGGTTCTTCCGGGTTCGAGACGGGCACCAGCCTGACTGGCGATATCGCACAAAGCAGGAGCAGCGTTTTTTACATGCCCAATGAGCAACTGTTTTGTGAAAATACCCAGAATCTTGCTCGAGGGGGCAAACTGGTTACAGCACAAGGGCGGAGGGATTACCGGGCATGGGTACTGTCCGGAAGCGACCTCAGATGTACTGAAGACTGAAGCTTGATTCAAGCTAAAGAATAATGCGAGATTCCGGTGGGATTTCGCGCCGCATAGTCAGACTCGCTGCTACTGTGAATGGGTGTCATGCATGACATCCTTACCGCTCACTAGGTGAAACCAGGGGTTGTACATTCAATGTGTAGTACCAGAAACCATGTATCTTTCTGCACTGATATACATGAAATCCAGTGTTACCGAGTGCTGAGCTGTCATTTCATGTAGCAGAGAAAGTAACCTATATCAGTTTCTTGATTTTTCTTCTGGATCGGGTCAAAAGAAAACGAGTCCATTCTTAGAAACCCTCTCGCCAGCCCATAATAGCACCTCTTTTTCTATTTTACGCACGTGAATATCGACGAATTCTGCATCCGAACTCGGGGAGCGCGCGCATATCTCCAACGTGAGGTTAAACCCCCCAATAAGCCCGACACCGTGCCGTCTCCCGTCAATCCTCCCTGTGTTCGCCCATCATGAGGCTCCCACATCTCCTCGCTCTCGCCGCAAGCGCTCTCGCCGCCGCATCTGCATCCCACCACACATCATACACCATCCACCGCCGTCTCCTCGATCCCTCCCACCCTGCACCATTCACGCCATACGGAACCGTGGAAACTGACATCGACGTCGCATCCTATGCCCTTGCCCTGCAAGCAAATACCGGAGCCGTCGTACCGCCCCGAGGCAAGTTTGTTCCTGCAGGATACAGCGAGGCAGCAGAGGAAGGAGAAGTGGATGTTTTCCGTTCGTGGGTTCAGGTTGCGGTGGAGATTCCGGGAAGGGATGAGGAGGAGTGGCCGAAAAGTGCGGTGAAAGCGGTGAGCGTCATTTTACGAACGATTCGATGGCGTGCTTGCAAGGCTGTTGTTGTCCGGCGTGGTGAGCGAGTGTCAGGAGGGATATGCGTCCGTCATAGGACGGTCCGTTATGCATTTTCTCGTACAGTTAGCTCATCGTTATATCGAAGACGAACGCACACTCGAAAGAACTACGATGGCGTGCGAAATGCGATGCTGCTGGAAACGATTGATGTTTCCTAGGGACCGTGCGAGAATACCGGTTCTCGAGGAGAGCCGCTCCTGTTTTCTCGCAATGTGATGTTTGGCTATTTCTGCGGGATCACACAGTGTAACTCTTATTGTGAGACTTTCAAGTCCAAATATCACCGTCGGTATCGATTGACGTACTGTTCCCTCAACGGGACTTGGGCCATATTCGAACCGCCCGTGACAACGCGAAATCTCCATTTTCTATCCCATCCGCAAGGCCTGGCACACAGATTCCACACGCCCGCAAGCGATATCTGCCACCTCATCCCTTCCAGATCGCTGATTTCACTACGTCCCTCCCAGTGCCAGCTTATCGACGCAACAAGAGAAACCATAACGCTTCACCTATCTACGCATACAGCCCCTTCATCGTCAGGTGAACTTGAGACGCATCCCGCGCTCCAGCCGTACGCTGTCACATATCGATTGCAATCGAATTCAAGCCAAAGCGCTTGCGTCGGGTTGTCCGATGATTTCAAAGTACCCCTCAATTGGAACGGTGAAGCGTCGCGAGAGATTGAAGTCGTTCTCAAAACAAAAGATGTGCTGTCCAGGTGCGTGTCTAGTCTCCTTTCACGCCACTCGTCATGAGCTAATCATTCTATCAGTCCCATGCCGCTGACAGCCTCAATACCTAACGCCCAAAGCTCGACTCCCGACAATAAACCACCCGTCGAGAAATCCTTCTTTCAAAAGTACTGGGTTTACATTGTAGGAGCTGGTATGGCGATCGCGCTGATGGGAACGCAGGAACCGCCGCAAGGCCAGCAGGCTGGAGCTTCAAAGTGATAATGATCATGAATTTCGGCTGCAGAGTCGAGCTGGACTATCCAGCCGAGTTGTATAGGCGTAACGTATTCACCATGCCCGTTCGCTGGACGGCGAGATACCAAGGCCATAAACAGTCTACGACCCGGAATGAAGACAATGCCAATCACACAATACGCGGGGTTTTCAATACACGCTTGAAAGGCTTATTCTCTCTTTTGGGCACGCCCTGTCCTTTCCATGCCGTGCCTGTTAAAGGATTGTACAACTCGGTAACGGATGCATCAACAGCAAAATCACGTGGAAACACCGTCTAATTCGTACGCAATGGACGACCGATCTCGGGCCTTGGCGACAATAGCCAAAATCTCTTCCTCCTGCCAGAGCCAATGAAGACGTCATTGTCAGGCAACCCCCAGAGCATGTAGTTCTCGCGACTGACCTTTGGACCCGCGAAACGCGAGCGCATATACAATGTCCACAGAAGTCCCAGGGCAATGTAGATGCCTCCAACAAAGGCCGTTACTGACGGCAATTATCAGTCAATCATATACCAGATAGGTTCAGCCACATGGCGTACCATAGTTCATGTTGCCTGCTGTCACTGGCTGAGCAGTCTGTGAGTGGCATGAACACAGGTTACACAATGCATTGGCGCCATACCATGGTGTACGGAAAACAAAAAATGACCGTGGACTGCAAGACAAAGAAAATCGAAATCACGTTGCAGACGATACCAAAGATGCTTCCCAGATTGTATAATCGTTTTGGGTGGTGGTTATTCAAGAATTTTCTTCCTCCGGTAAGCATGAGCATCACGGGCACAACTTTGAGCGGTACGACAAGCTGATCGTTAGCGAAGCACATGACGATATAGGTTTCGCTCACTGTAACTGGATTGGAGCAAAACCACAGCTGTTCCCAGAAGGGATGAGAAGGCGTTGGTAGAGCCGAACTGCACTAGACCTGAGTTTCTTGGGTTACTGTGTGCAACCTATCCCCGTGACCTTTCTGCTTACCAAACAAGGCGGCCGCCACACCGGCCACCGTCAACCCAAGGATTGGCTGACCGTTGACTATCGTTTGGAATTGCCTCGAAAACGGCAACCCCTTGTCACGGCCAATGGACATGGCCAATCTTGCAGCAGTCAATTCGCAGCCCCGGGAACCATATGTGAAAAGAAAGGCCACCAAGAGCATATAAATAACGGTAAAGGCTTTGGACCCAGTCGCATTCATGCAAATCTGAGCGAATGGTAGGCTGATCAGAAGGGGAAATTGTCAGTCCTAGGACGGGAGGCATCAACTCAGCTCAACTTACCCATATACAGTGCTCAGCATTGCGTCGAGATCATCAATCGCAAAGAGCATGCTCAGCAGAATGATGAGCCCGCTGATGCCGCCAACAAGAATCGTCATGTTGAGCACCTTGGGACCTTCCACTTCTGGTCGCGGCATCTCCTCACTGATGTGGAAGACGATATCGATACCGATGAAAGAAAAAGCCGATTGCAGGAGTCCGAGAAGCCACGGAATAACCATGTTGTCCCATCCGGAACTATTGGAGGTTGCAGTAAAAACAAAGGACTGGACAGGCGATCAGCAAAGTACATATTTTTCCGTCACGCGCTAAACTGACAGCTGAGGCTTTGTTCTTAGACAGCGCAAAGATCACGATAAACAATGTCAAGCATCCCAGCACAGACAGGATCATCATGCCGGTATCTAGCCATCGATTTAACCTGACTCATAGAATCAGTACGAAGATCCACGTTGAAGCATCGACTGACCTCGGCGGAAATGCTAGACAGGTCACCCATCCGATTACGACGACGGCCAGGTAGATACCGTACGCCATGCTCGTAGATGGGGCGAAATCGGGATTGATCACTACGCCTATGGATTGGTACAAATTGGCTGAGGTCTGACGGTCAGCGCTATAGGGATACCGCATAAGCAAAGGACATACAAGCCAGATACGCCTGAGTCGCTACACCCGACCACAATCCCACCATATTTGTTGTCGCTGTCAACCAACTGACGAGCGGTCTCCACCTATACCATGATATCCGTTAGCATTGTTGACTCAGGCTGGGCACGATGACATTTACCTTGTGGACGTAAAAACGCTCGACCAGTGATACTGGAATCTCAGTATCAGTTTCTTGTGATACCTTTGATGAGTCTATTGTCGACGTACTTGCCCTCCCGCTGTCGGATACACCGCAAAGATCTCGCCAAGGCTCAACGTCAACGCCAGATTGCACAGAATGGCGTAGACGAATCCCCATATCAATGACGATGGTCCGCCGGTCGCTAAACCGCTCCCTAGTGAGACAACGAGGACACACCAAGTATTTCTGCATTAAATTGAGCGACAGCTTGAGGGGGACAGCAGACTATGACTCACAACACGGCAAACGACAAGCCAAACGCAGAGAGTCCCGAGAAAGCGGTCTTCTCCTTTACTTCTCCCTTCGAAGTCTGGCCGTATTCCAAGCCTCTGACGGATTCCCCGTCGAGCACATCCACGATTCTTGAAGAATGGACGACGGTCTTGTCGTCCAAAGCTGCCTTGTCGGCTACGGATCGGGCTTGAGATCTGCTGCGATTTCTGATTGACGATGACATGGCCGATGTATCGCGCTACTAAAGGGATTGCGAGATTTCGCGGAGACTTGCCACTTATAGCGACCGAAGGTGTGCATTGGGAGGCTTTGCGGTAAGTGTCTTGCCTTCTCAAATGCATGCTGAGGCGTCCAACTGCTATCATAGCGAGACGGATATAGCTAAGAATTATGCAATATCTTGCCTTGAATTGGCGAAACAAGCGAACTGCATCCGCCCAACCAGGCTCTTATCTTATCTCGCTAATCTTGCTATACCCACCAACCTTGCTGTACGGTCGCCAATCTCGCCAATGTCGCCAGCCGGCCCCTTTCAGCGAGATATCCAGCCGATTACGGTGCGGACCGATACCAGCCGAGAATGGCTGGCGAGACAACCGAATGATTGGGAAGGCCTAGGGTACTAGACACACCACGCTTGAACGTAATATCGCGAAAGGTGCTCATTAGCATAAGCATATATATATATATATACATATATGCCGCACAGGACAATTGCTCTTTCATTTTCCCAGCTCACAAACAAGACAACATGCAAGCCGTCACCTCCATCATGACTAGCCTCGGCTTCAAGGACAAGCAGACAACCGCGCCCTCCACAGCTTATCACCCTCTCAACCCACTCGACCCGACAGAGCTCAAGGCTGCCGCTGATGCCGTGGATAAATATCTTCGCACCCAAGATGACGTCAAGCCTTTTACCCGACTGTGGTACAAAGCCGTGACTCTCAAGGAACCGCCAAAGTCTCTGCTCGCCCCATACCTGGACTCTCTCGCTTCGGGAGCCGAGGTCGAGAAGTTATCCCGACAGGTGGATGTGCTGGTAGGTGCAAAGAGGGGCAAGGAACCGGCCACGTGGTACGGTAAGTATCTATAGGCCTGGTTCCCAGTTTTGAACTCATTGACTGTTTTGCCGCTTGTAGAGATCGTTCTGACTCTGCCTCGCAATGGAGAGAACACATCGTCATTCGACAAGTGTGTCGTTGTTCCTCCTCATCACCACGTTGCTTGTGACGGAGAAGAGATGAACGCAGCAGAGGAAGCTTTGCTGAATAACGAGGAATTCAAGAAGCTCATCGCCGGATTAGCTTTGCCTGCCGACGCTACGGTCGTTGCCGACGGATGGGTCTACGGTATGTTCCTTCAGCATCACATGATTCATATCGCTGACGATCCTCACGTCCAGGCTCCGATACTACCGACATTGAACCTCGATACATCACCTTCATGTGCTACCTCCGTTTCTCGGACTATCAAGACTCGAATCACTACGCAGCACCTCTTCCTTTTAATCCGACTGTCAA
The DNA here is from genome assembly GCA_013423385.1 of Naganishia liquefaciens. Taxonomy (NCBI): domain Eukaryota; kingdom Fungi; phylum Basidiomycota; class Tremellomycetes; order Filobasidiales; family Filobasidiaceae; genus Naganishia; species Naganishia liquefaciens. The sequence continues at coordinate 46,989 of BLZA01000016.1, forward strand.
CGCGGACACTCTGGAACTCGTTGACATAGCTTACGCGCCCATCTTTGGAGGAGATGATACCCGAACGATCGAGGACCTTGACGAGCCGTTCCCTTGGCATCAATACCGTCGCCACGAATACGCTCACCCGATCCGAGAAGCAGACGGCCTTGCTTCGCGTGCCGACTTGAAACCTCTTCAAGTCATTCAGCCCGAGGGAACGAGCTTCAAACTCGAAGGTCGCATTATGCAGTGGCAAAAGTGGACATTTCATATCGGTTTCAACTTTCGAGAAGGAATTGTCATAAATGACGTCCGGTATGATGGTCGTTCACTCTTCTACAGGCTCAGTGTCTCCGACATGGTAAGCCATTGTCTACGGCCTGGTATCACACAACTGATTGTTCTTTCTTATAGACCGTACCCTATGGCGATCCTCGATACCCTTTTCATCGAAAACAGGCATTCGACCTAGGCGACTGCGGAGCTGGATACACCGCCAACTCCCTTGCGCTCGGCTGTGATTGCCTTGGTCAGATCGCGTACCTCGACTTTGATTACATTGCGCCCGATGGGAAGAATGCAACCATCAAGAACGCCGTCTGCATTCACGAGCAAGATGAGGGACTACTATGGAAACATACGAATTTCCGAACGAACAAGCCATCCGTGACAAGGAGTAGAGTACTTGTCATCCAGCAGTGCTTGACAGTGGCGTACGTTTCTGCGCAACAAACAGTGGAGAGATGACAAGTGACTGATTTTTGTGTTCTCTCTAGCAACTACGAATACGTTTTTGCCTTCAAATTTGATCAGGCTGCAGCCCTTCACCTGGAGACTCGGGCTACCGGAATCGTCTCAACGCATGCAATCATGCCAGGAGAAACAAGCCCTTATGGCGCAATCGTCAACCCGGGCGTCTACGCGCCCAACCACCAACACCTCTTCTCCGTCCGCATTGACCCTGCAATCGATGGTGAGACGACACTCAATCATTTTCAATGCCTAGCGCTCACCTGATTATTCCTAGGACATAAAAACACCATCGTGCAGGAAGACGTCGTGCCTTTGCCGTTCGACAAGGCAAATCCGCCTGCAAACAACCCTTATGGAGTAGGCTTTGTTGTTGAAAAGACACCTATCAAGGTAGCCGGCTGGATCGACGCAGCACCCGAAAAGAATCGCGTGATCAAGATTATCAACCCTAACAAATCCAACCCTATCTCGGGACGCCCAGTCGGCTATAAGCTTGTCCCCACGCCTTCACAAATGTTACTAGCTCACCCTGATTCGATTGCTTATGCTGTAAGCTTCTCGCAAACTCGCTCTTGACGCTTGTCTGACTTTGTGACAGCGCGCAGAATTTGGCGATCATCATGTATGGGTCAGTCAGCACAGGGACAACGAACTGTACGCGGGCGGTCACTATACCAACCAGAGCAACGGCCGGGCGGAGGGTATCAAATCTTTCGTCGCCAGGAAGGACAATGTCGAGAATGAAGACTGCGTACTCTGGCATACCTTTGGACTGACGCGTGAGTCTTTATCTTGAATGCGATGCAACGACGGCTGGAAGTTTTATCGTTCATCTCTCGCTCTAGATATCTGTCGAATTGAAGATTTCCCTGTCGTAAGTTTCTTCCTCAGCTCAACAACGGTTTATCACTAATGCTTTCACCAGATGCCCGCCGAGGTCCACATGATCTCGCTCAAGCCGTCAGACTTTTTCGAAGCGTCTCCAGCTATCGATGTTCCGAGTTCCACACAAAAGTTTAACAAGTCGACGCCCTACCAGTATCAGCCAGCGGTGACCCAGCAGGGCAATGGCCAAGTCGAAGAGGCGGCAAAGTCGAATGGTCTCAATGCCAAGCAATGTTGTAAATGAGCGGTCTCCTGGAAGCATACCCGACAAAACGTATACAATAGTAAGAGGCTAAATAGCATACAAGCTCTGAATGTTCGCACTCCGCGTGTCTATCGTCTAACCAATCAAGACTGGCTTACCAATGTCTAGCAGTAATTGCCTATATCCGAGCGCTTCCTCATTCGCCCCGGTATCCGCGCGAGCCCACGACTCGACGAGAACCTCCAACAACACCGAAAGCTCGTCTCCGCACTGTGCTTCAAAGCTGTGAATGAGGGATGTGATAGCGTCTCTCTGTTCCACTCTGATGGCATTGACACCGGCGGTCATCAAGCTCTGGCAAAGAGAAGGCAGCGTCAGATATGCAACTCCCAGCCCCAAACCATCCCTTACCGGATTCAGATATTCTATTTTGTCGCTCGTGGCCTCTGCACATAGCTCCAAGATACAGTCCACACTGCCCTGGACCGCCAAGTCGTACCGCGACGCACCAAAAACGTCTCTCTCCAGCATGATGTTGCATTCATGCCAAGTGGCGAGAGATCGTAGTTGAGCCCCTGCGCCAAGAGCGATTGTCGGCAGGCGAAAGCGCCATTCCAGGAGTTCATGATGGAGGCCTTTTGCAGTCGAGTCGATGGTGGGATGGTGGGATGCGCGGGCCGTTGAGAGAGGAATGGCAATGTCGGGCAGATAACACTGGTCCAGATGAATTCTATCGGCAATGAGATTGAGTATTTTTGCTTGCAAAAGGAGTAGACCGCGATGGATCCCGAGATTGTTTTCAACGGAATCATACTGCACGGCTGAGTAAACGAGGGGACGATGGGCTTCCCGAAAAGACCTACCTGCTGTGACTCAGCGGACTGTCCGTCCAGATTGACAGCTTCCCACCAATCGTCATCCCCACGACCCAAAAGCGCCGTTCTCTGCCCCGTACACATCGCCGCTACGCACGAATGCGTGTCAGATCATTCCTATCCAGACTCGCAGCGCCAATGAAACGAACCGATGAGATCCGTCATGGCAATCTGCTCGAGGACGGCTCGTATAGGATCGAGCCTTTCCCTCGGCTCCGCCAAAATCGCCGCACAGCCGCCCCGTGCCCGTATCGCTTCGATCGCATACCGATGAGCTTCCCTCCAGTCCGTCCGCGCTCCCAAGACCTGTCCCAACAAGGCCGTCAGGCAATTGTGCCAAAGAGGAGGAGGATGCGTCGACACTCACGGCATTACAGAGCAGAATTGTGCAAGCCGCGAGGAAGCGGTCGTCATGAACCTCGACGGCGACAGAACGTGCTTCGCGAAGAGCTTTGAGCGCCACGGCATGATACTTTTTCGCGAACTCTGATGTCTCGCTCGCGCTTTGCAAGTGCTCGGCCCGTCTTCTCAGACTACGGCAGAGTGCATTCAGGCATGTATTTGAAGCCTATGCACATACCTTGCACTCACGAAGCTAAATGGGTAGCCCCGAGAGCCATCATTGCATATCGTAGCGCCCGCCTTCCCAATGGTGCTTCGCTCGACGGCAAGAGAAACAACGGTGCAAGCCAGACAAACTGATTGTTTTGCTCGTCCACCACAATGATCGATAGTGTATACGAGAGAGCATGATGCACTGCCTCGAGCTCGGCTTCCGACGTGAACTCTGCCCGCAAGAAATCCGGCGGAGACTGCGGCGAGGTGAAGAAGCTGGACATTCGAGTATTGCGACAGATGGCATGAATGTACGCCGTTTGTTGAGCCATGCGCTGTTCCTCTGTCAACTGCGGAGGTGAAAGTTTTCGCTCGCGCCGTGACAAGGTCACCGCATCCCGGGACCGACTCCTACTCGTACGATGCCGACGGTCCAAAGCGATACGATTCTCCCGCGGATCAAAAGCCTTTTCTTCCGGGTAGACGCAATCTGCCATGTATTTTACGCACTTGCGGCATTTCGGCCGGTCCTCGTCGCAGCGTACTCTGCGTGCCCGGCAGACGAGACAGCCTGTCTTTGTGCGTGTCTTCCTACTGTTGGAGGGATCGGGCGGCATTGGCCATGGGATGGAGCGACAAGCAGACGGGGCAAAGACGGATAAAGACGATGCAGCACCCTGGATGCTCTTGACTCATCGCTTTGGCCGAGAAACATTTGCTTCCGATGCTTTCGTACACCGTCGATCGCGTTCTAGGTAGCGGGTATCCTGCGAAAGCTTGATCACCACGTGCCCTTGACTTGCTTTCCAACGGCCGATTTATGTGCCAGACATCGGAAACGGGGCCTTTGACGCACGGGATTGATGAGCGCAAAGCGGGTACCAAGAGACTGTCGTGATATATGGCCACGAAAATCAGGTATAATGATTCGCACCCGGAATCCGGCAGGATGGCATTTCGACAACGATACAACCCCCTAAGCCTATCAAAACATTTCACTCGCATGCGTCCGATCACTCGCGGCACTGCTAAAATGCCTAGGAGTATCGTCCCCATGCTTGGACAGCGAGAGAGGCAGTACGGCTTCGTCCGCAACGCGTTTGCGAAGGTAGACCTCGTCGCCCTGTGTTTGCAAACATGTCAGCGGTATTGTCCACCATCTACTCCGAAGACTCACCTCGAGCGGGGTAGTACTAAAGCTGAGGCCCTTGTTGAAGTGCTTGGTAAGACTCTCCAGCGCCAGATCAAAGTCGATGTGGGACGTCAGCTTTTTCCGCGGTTGAACCGTGAGCGTGTGTCGCTAATAAAGGAAAACATCAGTGGTTCCTCTATCGCGCGAGCCAAAGCTGCTTACCGCATCGACAGCACTGTCGAGAACCGAAGACGCATGCGCACCCTCGCTCACAGACAACCTGATCGAGTAGTTTTTGGTTTCGGAGCCACCCGTGTGACGTTCGTACAATTCTGAAGGGGCATATGCGAGCATGAGTTTGTGTGTTGAGACGAAGCGAGTAGCTTACCGATTGTCAAAGAGGAAGCATAGTCGAGCTCTTCGATCCGCACATCCTTGAGGAAGGGCAATCCCGACGTCAATAGCAGGTGGTAGTATGAGATGATATGCGATTCCTGTCGAATGCCGGTCGTCAGCACACGTACTCTCGAACGGCCGTCTCGCGCCGTACCTTTGTAAAGTAAAAGTTGGCGGTACTCCTGCCCGTATCTCGAGCTTCGACCAGATCCTGCACGACCTTGCGCAACAATGGCAAGCTCGTCAAGACGCCGATTTCCTCCTTTTCCTTCATGTCAATGCCGTATTCCTGGGGCGCCACCAGCTCAAACAGGGCCTTGATCCGCGCAAACAATTCATGCAGTCGACGGTCTCCGCCCTCGGTATTATTCTTGACGTCGCCTTTGCCCTCCGGGTCGAACACGGCCAGCAAGAATTGCCGGTGATGCAGACTGTCAAACTTGAGCGAATCGTACAGCTCCGAGATCCGCGCCGGGTCAAACTTTTCGGTACCCTTGCCCGTAAAGTCGTCAAACATCTTCATGTACCGTTCGCGGAACAAGAAGGCGGAATCTCCCGAACACCATCGCACCTGGAGCTTGTCGACGCTGCCGTTTTCAAAGTTGCGCTCCATGATTTCCCGAAGCTCGGCCATTTGCTCCATGACCTCCTACACTCAAGGTCAGCGGCGCCGCCAGGCTCGAGTGCAGAAAAATTACGCGCACCTTGACAACCTCGACGGGCTCCTTCTTCAACGATTTCGGCCATGCCAATTCCGGCCGCTTTTCGCTCTCTCCGGGACGAAGCAAGATCTACCTTGAAGTTAGCCAAGGATACATATTGACAGGCCAGCCACGCACCTTTAGCTTCTTCTTGACCTGATCGGTCAGCTCCTTGGCGGCATTGTTGTCGTCCAAGAGATCCCTTCGCTGAATGATATGCTCGATTTGAGGCGTCTCATAATCGTCCAGCTTGCGTTGTGGAGCTTGAGCGTTGGTGTCCTTGCCAAGCAGAGCATGGGCAAAGATTTGTGCAGTATTGACGACCCGACGTTCGGACGAGGTGTAAATCTTGACATTGTTGAGGACGTCCTTGTTCATGATCATGAGATCCTTTTTAAACGTATCGCCCAGGTCGCGCGCCTGGTACCTCGCCGAGTGTGTACTCTCTCCGCCCCACTTGACGACAAGCTGCAGCTTTTCAAGTCCCTCGGGGATCAGGTCCTCATCCGAGGGCTCCTCCTCAGCGGCAGCCTCCTCCTGGAAGACTTGGCTGGCCGACATGGCCGGCGTTTCGGGCCGTGTGGGAATCTGGGGTGGGCTGCCAAGCGGTGTCGGGGTCGTTTCCGGCGACATGGCCTTGGTTTGCTTGGGAGATGGAACTGACGTCGGGATGCCCACGGGTTGGGCTTTCGACATGGTCGGCGTCGCGTGCGAGCCAGACTCCTCGATCCACTCCTTGACGCGCTCTCGGGTGGACTCGGTTTCCGTCATCTCGCCTTCATCCTCGTCGCCCTTTTTCTTCTTGCCCTGGGCATCATCGACAACCTGTTTTTGTTTTTCCTTCTTCTTGAAAAACGTCGGCTTGAGCTGGGCCTTGGTACCGGGCAGGCCCGTCTTTCTCGCCAAGACGTCCTTGAGATTGGCCAATTTTTGCGCGACCTCGGGGCTGATCTCGGACCTGGCCGTCTCATCGGCGGCGTCCAAAATGTACTGCAACTGCCTCGCATCACGCAAGATGATTTCCTCGCGGTGTCCGCGCAGCAGCCGCAAGAACGGCTTGGTCCAGGGCTCGTTGGCCAAGAATGTGAATTTGAGCTTCATCTTGGGCGTTCGGTCCGCATGACGCAACACGGTGACGGTCGCGCGCAGGACCGAGCTACTGGGCTGTACCGTCGGTTCAGGCTTGGGCTTGCTGATGCTGATGCCGTTGGCGACGGCATCCGCTTGCGCAAACTTGCGTTTCCTTTCGCGTGCCGTCTTGCAGACGTTGGAGAGGATCTCTGCGGCTTTGTCGTAATAGGCCTGTCGAGGCGGTCAGCATGGTCAAGCGCGGGGAGAATGCTGCCGACTCGCCTGGTTGCCCTTGACAAAGCTCCACCCATTGACATCGATAATCAAGCTTCTGATTCCCGTCTCTTCCGTACACCTCAGCAAGTCGAATCCACAGACGCGCTGACCAAACGCCTCGACGATATCCTTGGCCCAGCCCTTTTCTTCCGGAGAAAGCTGGGTGATGAACCGGGTTTCCTTGCCGTCGGCGTTGCGCCTGACCAGGCCGTCCACCACGGGCGATTTTCGCGTTTCGGCGTGGGAAAAGTGGGGGCCGACGGTGTAGATCTTGATGTCCTCGGCTGTCAAGAGGGTCAGCTCGAGCGCGGTATACAATCTGCCAGAACCATACCGTTATCGACATTGATAAACTCTTCGTAAATGAACGATCCGTTTGTTCGCGGGTGCCACAGCGTGGGATCCTGTTCCGACGACTTGTTGCCGACCTATCCCGACCGACGTCAGATACCGCCCCTGTCGACAAGCCTCGCACGCCGACTCACCTTTCGGAACAGCCGTCTTCCGCCTCCTCCGCGGTGATAAATATAGACATTATGATCCTCTCCATCCACGGGCTTTTCCACAAACGGCTTCTCAATAACCGTTCCCCCGACGATGATCGCATTCCCATCCTCTCTCAAAATCACCTCTTTACTCCGTGGAACGCCACTCTTGAGCGTCCCGGCCTCGTTCGCCCTCGCGCGACTCTGCAACCACCGCTCCGGGATCACCGGCTCATCCCACGACTCTTCCTCCTCGGTCTGGACGCCCGGTAAAACGAGTCCCAAATCCCGCCTTACGCGTTCCCTCAACCGAGGATGCACGCGAGGACCGCCATCACGGTTCACCTCTGCGCGGAATGGGGTAGGGACGCCGATATGGTCGAGGATGGCGAGGACGAGACGACGGTCCCATAAGAGGGCCTGCATCGCGAGTGAATTGATCGAGATGGGTGGAGGACGGGTCGTATTAGGGATTTGGGTATATGCGATAGCCTTGGCGAGGGGGAAATCCTTGGAGAAGAAGGAAATGAGGACGTCGACGGGTGGCCAGTGGGTGATATCTTTTGCGTACGGTTTGAGGTCAGCGCGCGGCGGCAAGGTCAGCGGGTTAAGCGCCAATTGGACTCACCTTCCTCGAGAATGACCATATCGCCAAAGAGCTTGACGTTGACGCCGCCCTTTTCAATCTCGACCAGCCGTGTCAAGATTTCTCGCATCGCCTTGGACCGCGCCTTGACGTCCATTGCACAAACGCCCAACACGACGGGCTCCACATCGGTCTGCTCCTCGACCGGGGCACCCACGGCCGACGACTTGTCTTGATTCGCCTGTCCATCCTCCTTGACCTTGGCTCCTTGTTGTTCCGTATTATTCACCAACGCCGGCCCGCCGGCCGTGATCACATTCACATCAGGCGTCGGCTGCGGCGACGTTGATGCACTGAAACCCAACATCCCCGGCTGACTCGTCACGGCCGCCAGGGGATCCGACGCTGCCTGACGCGGAACATGGATCGTCGTCGTTCCCGTCGTGAGCCTGGACGAGGTCGGACTGAGGGGAGTCGTGAGTCGCTGATTCACCGGAACCGGAAGGGACTGGGACCGGTGCGGTGGTGTGTGTGGCATGGCTGATGGGATGGATGCCTTTTGGGCGTGGGGGAATCGATCGACTTGGGTGACATGGTTGCTGTTGAACGTGCATGCTGGCTATCATGGGCGCGCGCGTGCGGGCGACGGAACTTTATTGAGCTGAGCGGCTCGTTTTCCCTGCATTTGGCTGTTAAAACCAGCGTTTCTGCCGACGTTTCTCGCCTTTTCAAGCGATATCAACGGGGATATTGTGCCTTTCTGCCCCCCATTTGGGGAGAATAAAAGCCCTCCCCCCCCTTCTCCCCCTCCCCTCCATTAGGTAATCCGCCCTCTCGCCCGATCTCGCACGCCCAATTGACCGCCTCATGTCGCCCTCGTCTTGCGCCCTTCCCTGCGGTCCGCCCCGGGACCCATGACCCCATGAACCCATACCATGGCCACCGTAGACGCAGACAGCGCCGTCGCCATTGCCGCAGAATTCTTTGCATGTCAGTCCCCCCTCTGTTCTCGCTCATCCCGCGCAGCTGACGCAGACTAGCACTCGACAATGCGCCGGCAGAAGTGGCGTTTCTGTTGGATGAGATCCGGACGAGGGATCATACCATCATGGGTACGCTCGGGGTCCCCGTCTTGCCTTCCTTGCCTTGCGGCACCACACACTGAGTTTACCCCCTCCTAGAACACCTCAGAAAAGCCGAATCCCGTGGAAACAGCCTCTACCGCTCCGTCCGTCAATCCACCAGCACGCCCCAATCCGACCGCGGCACAGTCCTGAACCCTTCCACCCCGAAAGACGCCCAAACCCAATCCCGCATCATGGCAGAATACACTAAAATCGAGCACCTCCAAGAAGAGAAAATCGCCCTCGCGGCAAAGCTCGCACGGATCATCACCCGGCATCGGGAACGTGCGCGTGATGAATGGCGCAAGATTGTCGGTGACGAGGCCGTCGGCGCGTGGGATGCCGCCCAGGAGGAGGAGATTTCGTCCCTCACATCATCATCAAGGGACCCGGGTGCACAGGTCGGGTTGTCGGCGATTGCGTATCAAGTCGCACGGATGCCGGTGTCCGGGTCTGTCGGGCAGGTGATGGCGCAGCTCGTGCAAAAGAGTGGACTCGCGTCTGGAATCGCTTCACCCTCGATCGATGAGAAATCAAGCAAGAGTACGCCCCGCTATCCCCGCTCCCTTCATCCCGAACTTATTCCTCCTTTCCCCGCGGCCCCTCCTTTCCCCGCGGCCCCTCCTTTCCCCGCGCCCCACCTAGAACGCAAAGCCGGCACAAGCACTCCGGCCTCTGGATACTTTGATCCCCAACCCACCTCCCGCTCCCTCCCCTCCGGCCCGCTCCCCTCCCACATCTCCTCCCCACACCCACTCGCCACCACCTACACCCCTCAACCCGGCCCGACGCGGGACAAGAAATCCCGTAGGATCGCCAGCGAGACGCCCGACGACGATGCGTTTGCCGTGGATGCGCCCGATCCCGATGAATTCGTCGCGCCGCTCGATACCGTTATCGAGGCCGAAACGGGGGACGCCGTAGACGCAGACGATACGTTGTATTGTTTCTGCCAGGAAAAGAGCCACGGTCAAATGATCGGGTGTGATAACTCTGCATGCCGCTTCGAATGGGTGCGTTCCGTTCCGTCCCACACCCTTTTTTTTCTCCTTTATACTAACCCTCCCCCCCCCCTCCCTTGCCCCTCCCCGTTCGTCCCACAGTTCCACGTCAAATGCATGAAACTCGACCCCGACAAACTCCCCGCCACATGGTTCTGCCCCGAATGCGTGAAAATCCTCGGATTCATGAATAGCACGGGCGAAAAGGCGGCGTCGGCGTCGACGTCCGGGGCGGGTGGGGACAAGGCCGGGTACAAGAAGCCGCAAAAGGGGCGGAAAAAGTAGGCCCGCGCGCGGGTGGTGGGCGAATGAACGGTGCTTTGAATGAATGTATTTTTCTGCGGGGATCGAGTTGTATGTCTTTCCGAGTGGATCGCGGGTAGTGTTTTCGTTGTATCATCCGATAGCCACGTGTATGGCACCATATATTGCCTTTCCGCCAGCAGAGGGTTGGTCGGATGCGCCTAGCTGCAGACAAGTGGTCAGGATATTATGCGTCACCCACAAGCCGGGGAACACGTCGTTTCCGGAGCTGAAAGAACCGACGGCAAGTGCCGAGACATGAAAGCCCAAGTAGGTCGTCAAGTTTGTGACGAGCAGGCTTTCAACTCTACCATTGGATTCCCTCGCTTCTCTTTTGAGAATCCGCAATGCGTTTTTCCCTTCCTACCAGGTCAAGGTAGCGGCCGTACGTTGGGCTCCACAATGACGGTCCGCCGCTAATGGACAAGCTACCTTGTATAGCGACCGTTGCTGACCAGCAAGTAGGGGTCCGGGGCATGGACAACCTACTCAAAGGACTCGTGAGTGTTACCGTCTGCACACAACCAGCCCCGATCGAATTGTTTTCCGGGTCCTGGTCACGCCTTGCTGGTCGTTTGAATGACAGCGACAAAGAACCAAGCTCTACCTGTAGGGGCAAGTTCCGGTTGTGCATCTCATTTCCTCGACGAGAGAGGTTCTGCCGCACGAGGAAGCCTCTCGGCATGAAGCGCGCCCGATGAAATGGCGATGATGAGGGCAGTTGCGACTCGGGAAGGCACAAGCCGTGGGTATACTCGTCATGGGCTCATGGCGGATTACAGAACTTTCCAACGCGAATGGGAGTCGACGGTGACCCCGGCTCAACACTGTTGATCGCAAGATATACACATCTCCATCCCCCGGGCTAGACGAACCCCGAAGGCGCAGCATCCTTATCCGCGCCTCCCATCCACGCCGGTGCAAACCTCCCCAGCCCCCATCCTTGCCCCGCTCGTGCCTCCTTCCCCTGCTCCTCCCGCTCCCCTCCCCCCTGTCGTCCGAACTGAAACCACCCGTAATTCTCCTCTACGGGATTCTCCTCGCGCATGCGTTTCCGTGCGAGGATCCGCTCCCGATACGTTTCCTGCTCGACTTGTTCCCGCACTTGTTCGGATATCTTACTCTTGCGGAGAAAGTGGAATCCGGCATAGAGCCAGATAAGGCAAAGGACGAGGCTGATGATGGGTCTAGGAAGCGTTGGCGAGCGCGTGTGCGCGGGTGGTTCGGAAATCAAGAGAGGACGACAACTTACAGGTATAACGCGCCCTCGGCTGATACGCCCGGCTTGCTGATGGTATTGGGGTTTGCATCGACGGAATCATTCGCGATCGCACGCAGGGACAGCTTTTGTGGGACACCGGAGGGCAGGGGGGATCCGCTGGCGGATGAAATGCTGGAGACAGTCGCATGGGGGCGATAGCTAGACACGACGGTGGTTGGATCGCTCAAGACAGAATGCGATGGATTCGTGGCTTGCGAGTCGACAGGAGCATCTTGCATGCCGTCTTTGGGCACCGTGGAATCATTTAACAGCACCTTGTCGGTCTTTAATTGCGCCAGGAGGGCAAAGTCGATGATGACCCCTATCAACAACAACAGGGAACACGCGGCGGGAACGATCCACATGGCCCATGATAGTCGGGTGGCACGAATGACGTGAAGACGCGGGAGAAAGTAGGCATGGGTGATCGTGCCCAGGATGAGACAGATGAGAGCTTGCCCGCCGTCATTAGATACACAGGGAATGCGCCATTGCGCTTGACAGACTCACTGATTAGGTGAAATATGCCCACGGCGGGAAACCTCGGGATGACTGTGCCCAAACGATCACCAGGATCATACCCGAATCCAGACTTTAAACACCTATCACTCCATCAGTTCCTGGGTGTGATCCGGTCTAGCATTCCCCCCACACTTACATCTCCCCAGCGCATATCCCCAAGGCGCCCACGCTGATAGTCCCGTACGTCTGCGTCTGGACGCGCACGAGCCAGATCTTGGATCCCGGTCCTGAGATGACGGGGAAGAGGAGGAGGAAAGTGGCGAGGAGGGGCCAAGAGAAGAAGAGGAGGGTGTATTTGGTGGCGAGTTGCATGTGGGGCGGGGGCGCGCGTGGGCGAGGTTTCACAAGGGACACGACGTGATGCGCGGCAGGCAAAGGTTGGAGTGATATTGGTCGAGTGATCTGATATGCGGAGAGTAATGCAAAGAGGGGGTATGGCAGGTCGTTACAACAGCAACAGCCTGAAAGGAGTCACGGAGCGCGCGTTTCATGTCGACGTTTCAGCCTCTTCCGGCAATGTTCCCGTCGCATGAAAAGAACCCGGCGACGTGCGCTTACGAACGAAAGTGAAGGCGAAATGGCCGTCCACCCGACATCTCGGGGCCTGGTCGAGTATCCGATATATAGCGGGAACGGCCACACTCACGCCTACGAGGCGTTGCAAGGGCGTGAACAATGCCACGTCACGTATGACACGCTGTACCTCTCTCGGCCCATCTCCGGACCGGATCTCCGGACCGGCAGTCAGTGGGCAGCGCGCGGTGTATAAGGAGCACCGAACGCCCATTCGACCGCAGTCAGGTCGAGGGCGCTCTCCCACTCTCCATCGCATCCCGCCGCCCCCGGTCATCCCCATCCTCGCCATGTCCACCCAATCCACACGTCCCAAGGTCCTCTTGTCTGGTACGCTCCCGGGTTCTGCCGCGCGCGGGAATCCGCACTCATGCATCCATCATCTCTAGGTCCGCTGCAGTATGCCGGCAAAGAACTGCGCGAGCAGGTCGGCGGCATTGCAGATGTCGTTGTAAGTCACACAACGCTCAGTGTATCCTTGAACTCGCAGCTCACACGACCCCCGTCCGTCAGGAATTGACTTCGAAATCCCGCGAAGAATTCAAAAAGGACTTGCCGACAAAGTACGCCAACTTGGCCGTCATCTACCACTTGCACGACCCCGAGGACACGCTCGGTCACCTCGACGATGAATTCTTCAGCATGTTGCCTGAATCATGCAAGTACATCTGTCACTGTAAGCCTCTTCCCCCCCCTCCCCCGCACCATTCCACCACGCGCCCTGGACTCAGCCCTCACAGTCGGCGCAGGATATGACGACGTCGACGTCATCGCCGCCCACAAACACGGCGTCTCCGTCACCCACACCCCCGGAGCCGTCGACGACGCCACGGCCACCACCGCCATCTTCCTCATCCTCTCCTCCATGCGCCGTTTCTGGGCCGCCGAACAATCCTGTCGTGCAGGAAACTGGAAAAAGGGCTTGCCGCTCGCGCGTGACCCGGAGGGCAAGACGCTCGGGATCGTCGGCATGGGTGGAATCGGCAAAGTCGTGGCCCGGAGAATGCGTGAATGGGGAATGAAGGTCGTATACTATAACCGTCGGGAATTGAATCCCAAGCCGGATTTCGAATGCGAGTACAAGAGCAGCTTGGAGGAACTTCTCAAGGTTGCCGATGTCGTCAGCTTGCACATGCCGGTACGCCCCAGCCCACCCAATCCATCTTCTAACCCTCGCTAACCCCGCCCCCCACCCCGCCCTGTCTCCCAGCTCAACGCACAAACCGCTGGCTCCTTCTCGACCGCTCAGTTCGCCGCCATGAAGGACAACTCGGTCCTCATCAACACCGCCCGAGGCGGCGTCATCGATGAGCCCGCGCTGATCGAGACCCTGAAAAGGGGCGACAAGCTCTGGGCCGTCGGACTCGACGTGTTCCCCAACGAGCCCGAGATCAACCCCGAGTTGATGAAGTTTGACAATGTCACATTGTTGCCGCACATGGGTACCGAGTGAGTGACAGGACTGCCGCCGAGTCGTCCCTTTTTTGAGAGTGCGTTCTGACCGCTTTGGGGGGACGGTCTACAGGACGACCGATTCGCGACACAAGATGGGCATGGTCGTCATCGGGAATATCCTCAACGCGCTCAAGGGTGAACCCCTGACCAACCAGGCAAGTGGCAGCGGCTTTCCCCAGTTCAGCCCGAGCGATCAAAACTGACGCGACGCGCGCAACCTCTTTAGGTCCCCGAACAAAAGAAGCTGATCAGCGAGGGAAAGTGAGCGGAGCGAGCCATGGGCGTGTCTCGTTGTATCATAGATTTGCATGTACAAGTACCCGAATCGCCATTTTGCATGTCCCGTTCTTTTTTCGTGCGACCTCAGAGGGTGTGCCGATCATGCATCCGTCGCATCCCTTGCCTCGCCATCTCGGCAGTCCTGTCGAGTCAAGATGAAGCCCTTTCAAGTCCGCGCACCAGACTCTGCAGACATCCTCTGACGCAACGGTTCGCCTTGCCCACGCCTGCCAGAAACACAAAGCTGTCACTTCATTCGGCCCCTCCAGGCACGCAAGCCATCCCGGGAAGCCATACACTGCAAGCCCATGTCATTTCCTCCGAGACCATACAAACTCTATGAAACAGATTCTCTACTCTACACCTGCTTGGCAACGGCGTACAAGACATAGCCCGCGCCAGACGCCTCCTGCTCCGTCTCGTCAGCTCCCTCGGCCTTGGGAGGGTACTGACCCAAGATTTGCACCTCCAGACTTGTCGGCAGCGGCTGCGGTGTCGCGCCGACCTTTTTGCTAAAGACTTCCTCGTGGCCCTTGACGACCTCTGTCAGGGCGTCCTCCATGCCGGCCGTAAATGAGTAGAAAATGTCGACCTGGTCAGTCGTCTGCAGTCCGGCGACCTTTCGTAAACGCTGACACCTCGTGGTCAACTCTCGACGCAAAAAGTGTTCCTGCAATTCCGGGTGCAGTCGGGTGTCGAGCAAGATGACGGCATCGTCGTCGGTATTTGGGTCAAAGTCCTTGGCTGTCGAGTCGACGTATCGAGTCACAATCAAGTCGCCTGCGACGAGCGGAATACCGTCGACACTGATTTCACCGGTCTGGGCATAACGCTTGACGTCGTCCGAAGGCAGATCCGGCAAAGCCTTCTTGACCCGACCGAGGTCCTTTCGAAGCTTCTTGCCGAGAACTGGCCATTCAGCGGAAGCCTTGTACTTGATGCCCATGCTTTCTTCGTCCGACGTCAAAGTCAACTCAAAGACGTTCATCTCGTCCAAAATGTAGCCCTCGAGAGCCTTGACATCTGCCAAATATTCCGGGTCGTGGTGGAAGACAATGAGCTCTTTGAGCGGCTGCAAGTCAAGTCAGCGAGGTGAAAACGACAGCAGACGCTCTCGACTCACCTGCTTGACCGCGATTCGCCGTCTGTCGCGAACGATTCGGACAAGTTCAATGATGGCCTGCATCCTGGTGACTTGACGCTCGACGACCGGGTCAAAGTATTCCTCTCGCACCTCAGGGTACATGATGAAATGCACCGATCGAATATCGTCGTCGGTGTTTTTGGGGGGAGGCGCGAAGGGAAGAAGACCATGGTAGAGGTTCTCGGCCGTGAACGGTGTAAAGGATGACTGCAACACGATCAGATCCCGCCCTACTTTGTCGTGAACGTGTCCGGACTCACAAGAGTAAGGCAGAGCGTGTACAACGTCTCGAACAACGTGTTGAGCGCCGCAACGGTATCGTCGTGACCGTTCTCGCCCTTGAGACGGGTTCGGTTGAATCGGATGTACCAATTCGTCAGCTCGTCGATGAGGGCAAGCAGACGCGGCACGACAGTGTACAATCGGTAAGCTGCGATACCAGTCAGCAACGAAAAACCCGGGTAGGTGACACCGACGTACCCTCCATTTCCGTCTTGACATGCTTGATCAACGATTGACATCGGGCAAGGATCCATCGGTCCATCACGTTCTCCGACTTTTTCGCTGCCGGGTCGTACACAAAGTGCTTGCCGTGCGTCCTCTCGTACAACTCGGCCTGCGCCAAGAAGAATCGGAACGAGTTGATCCATTTGCCAATAACCGTGTTTCGGACCTCTCGGACGCCTTCGTCCTTGAAGACCAAGTTGTCTCCACGCACGACGGGCGAGTTGACGAGGTACAAACTGATGTTGAAGTGTCAGCCCAAGCCCGGCTTGCTTGGCTCTTGGACCTACCGAAGAGCATCACATCCGTATTGATCGATAATGTCTTCAGGATCCGGGTAGTTTTTCAAACTCTTGCTCATCTTCTTTCCATCTCGTCCGAGAACCAGACCGGAAACAATCAAGTTCTTCCATGGCGCGGTGTCAAACAGATGTGTTCCGAGTACCAAGAGAGTGTAGAACCATCCTCGGGTCTGGTCAATACCCTCCGAGACGAAATCTGCGGGGAAAGCCTTGTGGAACTGCGCATCGGAGAACTCGAAGGGGTAGTGCTGCTGTCCATAAGGCATGCTGAGGAATCCCTCAGTCAGCGGAAATTTACAAAAAAGGGACCGCAACCGCTCACCTTCCCGATTCGAACCAGCAGTCAAAGACTTCTTCAATTCGCTTGAGCATGCCCTTGCCCTGCTGAGACGGGATCAAGATGGGATCAATGTTCTCCCTGTGGAGATCAGTAATGTCATCTCGACCCGATAGCTGCTTGAGCTCTTCGACGGAAGAAACACAGACAATCTGCAAAACTCGTGTAAGCCCGCTATCCCACGCGGCTCGCGAGCGGCGTGACTCACCTCCTCCATGTCCTCGCTCACCCAGAGGGGAATAGGCGTGCCCCAGTATCGGTTTCGCGAAATGTTCCAGTCCCGGGCGTTTCGCAGCCATCCACCGAATCGTCCCTCCTTGACATACTCGGGCACCCATCGGGTCTTGGAGTTGTTGGCAACAAGACGATCACGCATTTCCTCGACCTTGACCATCCATACGGGAATCGCACGGTAGATCAATGGTGTTCCGGATCTCCAACAGAAGGGGTACGAATGCTTGATGGAGCCGGCAACGACAATCTTCTTCTGATCCTTGAGCATGGCAATAATGTTCTTGTCGGCGTCCTTGACATGCTGGCCCTTGAAGTCGGTCACGGGGTCGATGAATCGACCGGCATCGTCCAAGGGGCACGGCGGCATCTCCTCCTTGGCGACGATTCCGGTAGCGATAGCAATTCGGTAATCATCTTCACCGAATGCCGGGGCTTGATGGACGATACCGGTACCCGAGCCCGCCTCGACGTAAGCGTCGCAGACCACTCGGTACGCCTTGTCCTCGTATTGCTCGGTAAAGTAGTCAAACAATGGCGTGTACCTCCAGCCCTTCATGTCTTCACCCTTGAACTTGCCAACGACCTTGTACTTTGGCTTTTTCGGGTCTTGCTTCTTGTTGGAGAGTTCGGGGAAGAGCGTGCCAATTAATTCTTCCAAGAGGATGAAGCATCGGTCCCGCGTGAGGTCTTGGATCTTGACGTAGGTGAATTCCGGGTTGACACAGAGCGCCAAGTTGGAGGGCAACGTCCAGGGCGTCGTCGTCCAGGCCAAGAGGGAAGTTTCCGGGTCATCCACAAGCTCAAAGGCGACAGTGACTGCGGGATGCGTCAGTTGGAGGGATCGTAGGACTGTCCGCACGACTTACCGGCAGGATCAAAGACATCTCGGTAATCGTCACCGGCCTCAAAGTTACTCAGGGGAGTGGTACATCCCGTCGAGTACGGCATCACTCGCAATCCACGGTAGACCTGGTTCTTCTTCCACAACTGTCCAAACACCCACCAAACACTTTCCATAAACTTGGGATCCATGGTGATGTATCCATTTTCAAAGTCTATCCATCGTCCCATCTTTTCGACAATGTGCTGCCATTCGCCGGCATATTTGAGCACAATTTTCCGGCATTCGGCATTGTACTTGTCGATTCCCATGTTCATGACGTCGTCCTTTGACTTGATATTGAGCATCTTGTCAATCTGGTGCTCGACGGGCAGACCGTGGGTATCCCATCCGAATCGTCGCTCGACGTGGTGTCCGGTCGTGTAGGCGTATCGCGTGACCATATCCTTGATCGTGCCCAAAAGCAAGTGTCCGTAATGCGGCAAACCCGTGGCGAACGGCGGACCATCGTAGAATCGGAATTCCCCCTTGCCCTCGCCCTTTTCAAACCTCTCCTTGCTCAGCTTCTGACCCGTCTGGAACGCGTCAATGGACCGCCAGAATTCGAGAATCTTTTGGTCGTCGGCGGGGAAAGTGACGGGCTTGAGCGCTGGGGAAGAGACCTCGCATGAGCGCAGGAACGCGGCGGTGAGCATTCAAACTATACATACGATCATACGGCAAGAGCCCCGCGGCGGTCTTTGAAGCGGCTGCCATTTTTCTCTTTTCTCCCAATGAGGTTGGTGCAGGGTGCGACTAGGCACGACCGGGACGCTTGTGCTACCGGTGTTTTAGTGTGAGCGGCAGCTCGTAGAGGGATGCAGCACGGGCCTGACAAAGGAACCCGCGCCGTCGGACGACCAGTTGACTCGCTTCCCACCGGTTTGATCAGCCGCGTGCGCCAACTTTTCTTCGCGTCAACGGAACGAAAGCGCGTCGGGCCAGCGAGTTAAGCGCACGGGAGCGGCTTGAGGGGGCGATTCAACGGGGATCTAGACATCATTGTATGCATGGCTGTACAAGACGCTTTGTAGCGAACCACTTGCACATTCTAGAGCTTATCCTGCAGCTTGGTACAACTGTGCTTTGCCATATCCGGGAATCTCCTTACAGCGAGAGCTCTGCGGGCATCGCTGCTCCCTCCACCCCTGCGACAACATTCCTCGCACCTATACAAAGCATGAGAACTCCTCCACGCCTCTGTGGCCATCAACTCACAAAGAACAGCCATCCCATTCCTGCTCTCCCTGTCTGCTGATCCAATGTGCGGTAGAACGACACACTTTGGCTCCAAAACAAGCGGATGGTCTGCCGGAATATTCGGTTCGCCTGCAATGACATCTAGACCTGCCGCAAAGATCTTTGAATCCCGCAGAGCGTTTGCGAGAGCGTCCGAGTCGACAATAGGACCCTGAGAGGGCAATAAGCAAAAGAAGCAACACTGACCATCACTTCCGTGCTCACCCTTGCGACATTGATCAATACACTGTCCCTTTTCATCAAGTTCAAAAACGCCTCGTTGACCATTCCCTTGGTACTTTCGTTGAGACTGCAAAGCACAATCAACACGTCCGATTGGGCCGCCAGTACCTGCGCCTCGACCCTCGTCACCTCCACGCCGAACTTGCGCGTATGCTCCTGGTCGATCTCCCCCTGATTCGAACGAGCGCGCGAAGAGGTATAGATACACCTCGGCAGCGGCGTCGCCGACGTCGGCGGCTGCGTAAAAGCCAAAAGACGATGAAGCGTACACTGCGAGATTCGTCCGAACCCGAGAAAGCCAATGGTGAGCGAAGCCCGAGACAGGGCTGGGCCCGTCAGGAGAAAGGGTGACCAGGGCGTTTGTGGCCATTGCCCGTCTTGCACGAGCTTGATGGCTTCTCCTGCACGACGCATGGCCATGAGAACAAGGAGAACTGCAGTGTCGGCGACTGATGGAAAGACTGTCAGGAAAAATCTTGGGAAGGCGGGTTGGAAAGGTATGCCTTGTGCGCACCTGCATCGTTGAGTACGCCCGGTGTATGCCCTGCACGAATGTTGCGTGCTTTGATGGCCATGGTATCAAAATGATCTAACCTCGGATGTCAGCTGGAGACGTTAATTTCAAAAGACCGCACACTGACCATACCCGACGCTGAACGTAGACACGACCTTGAGATTCGGCCCAGCTATAATCCATCCGGCTCAGCAAAGAGAGGAAGAGAGAGAGAGAATCCGATACGATACCACTCACCGGCATCCAACAGCTCATCATCCACCCTATCGGCCATCATCACGCAGATTCCCGCTGCGTCCTTGACGTTGTCCAGCACCCAAGATCTCGGCGGCGGAGTGGTTTCCGGCCAAACGACAAGCTACACTCGAGGGGTTGTGAGCTTTTCGACGCAATCAGAGTTGGAAAAGAGACTAGCCTCGTATCCGGAATGCTTCAAGATCCCCATCGCCTCTTTGCCCATATCGCGGCATACTACAATCTTTCCCTTTGCGGGGGAACCGCTTGATGGAGATGCCATGAGTCGAGCTGACGAGTCCGGTGAATATTCCAATCCAGGTGTTGACTTGTAGTTCCCTTGCCGAGTATGTCGAATCCTAAACGTTGCAGAGCACGATGGACGTAATGTGCACTGCCCGTCGATACAAGCTGTCGCGAGAACACTTTGGGCATTCGACAACACGCACGACGACCGCTCCTTCGGCATCGATCGGCCCGGCTTGCCCTTCATGTGCCATGACGGCCATGCGACCAAGTGGGTGTCGGATCTCCTGCCAATAAAAATACTATGATGGGTCAGAAACCCTGTCGGCAAGTCGGTTTCACAATGCCGCGACAGGTCCTAGGCATGATTGGCTGCAGCAGGTTCAAAGATGATATCCGGCTGACATCAGGATGACTATTCTTCTCGAAAGAGAACCTGAAAGCATGTACGATGGCATCATCTTACGCTCGACGCGTTCTCAAGATTTCTTGCATATGCGAGGCTGTGGTCCTTCTAGCCTCGCTGCTGTCATCTACACCCATGAAGTTTCCTTCATGTAGGTTGAACAATATCGCCTCATCGGTTTGGGGTACCACCCTGCGACGGCTAGTCCTGACGCCGAACAACGACCGCAATTGGGCCCTGCCGCACAGCCCATTCGTCAGAGTAGCGATGTTGTTCTGCGTATGCATTGCGATTGCCCACTTGAAAATAGTACAACCCCAGGACATCCCCACACCCATTGCCGCCTACTGGTTGACCGGCACGTTCATCAACATGCCCGCATTACCCGCCGGCAGATACGTCACGTTCCTCGATCCAGCAAGTGAGGTAGCTGCACAGAAAACCGAATGCTTAGCCCATTTTAGCGGATATCAGAGGAAGAACAACTCACCGATATCCTTGGATGCCTCGATACGCCTGAATTGCACGAACGCTTCGCCGGCGCGGTTCAGTGCTTTGGAAATGGTGGCGGCGGCTTCGGCTTCACCCTCAGCTCGGATGACGGCTGCTTGTCGTTCTTGTTCAGCCTGCGGGATGAGGGAATCAGCAAAGAACAGAAACAATGGGGTTGATGGCAAAGTCGATGGACTATCGAGACGAGATCCGCCGAGGTGCTTGGAAGACATTCCTGCAGACGACGAAGCCGATTTGTGCTAGGGAGGAGCCCGAGCACGTACCTTTTCAACGACAAACTTTGCTCGCTCGGCGTCCTGCTGTGCGATCTGCTTCTGCTCAACGGCAGTGGTGAACTCTTTACCGAAACTGGAGATACGTCAATCCTCAATCTTGGCAAGAAATGTCCATGGCGCTCACGTCATATGGGTCTGTAAACAGGGACATCAGAAACGGCAGATGACCACTCGCTCCGTATCGACTCACAATGCTGACATCCTCCAACAAGATGTTGAATTCCCTCGCCCGCTGCATGAGGTCTGCCCGAATCCTTGCACTGACGACCTCTCTCTGCGTAATCAACTCGGCCGCATCAAACTGCGCCACCGTGGCCTTCAACACCTCATTTCCAATACTCGGCAACACCCTCTCATCGTAATCCAAACCCAAGTTCTGATAAATCTTGGGCAAGACAGCGACATCGGGCCGCGACATGACACGCAACGTCAAGCTAACCATCTGCATATCCTTGCTACCCGTCGTTGTCGAGATGTTACGCGGCTTGATACGGACATCGTACAGGATGGCGCGTTGCAGTCCCGGAATGAGGAAATGGGTGCCTTCGCCGGTGGCGGTGGATTTGACACCGGAGAAACGGTCGAACATGACGGCGCGGTAACCTCCGGGGACATCGTAGATGGATGATTGCAAGACAGCAGCGCCGAGTGCGAGAGGGACTGGAATGGGGGACACAAAGTTCAGCGTTTAGCCGTCTCGCGCAGCGCACAACGGAACGTACCGGCAAACCTGCCAATAGAGTTTCCAAGACCGGCCATGATGTGTGCTGCGTGAGTATTGGGCAGTCTACAGTGCCAGCAATAGTGCTCTTCCGGATTGACCACTTGCACTTTCGAGGCGAGCCTACGGTCCAACGCGATCTCGATCGTCCGGACACGCTGACGAATTCTGGCGGGAGCATTGGGCCGGCGGGCGCGCTTCTTCTCGTCAAGCGCACTCGGCTGAGACATGAGCTTCCCCTATTCGCCTTCTTGTCGTCTTCGCGACCGGTCATAACAAAGTTGGCGCTGGATTCTCTCGCCGTGGTAAGCTTGGCCCAAGCCTGGGATGGGAAAAATTAATTTGCCCTGCAGGATCCACGCGCAAGCACGCACTTTGTCGATAATATGATGTCACATAGCTGTCCTTTGATCGGGTCTCCGGTTCGAACCTTTCTCATCGTGGACACCTCTAGATTTTCAGAGGTCAGGCGCGAGTACACAGTTCGGCGATGGTATGATGACATCGCTTTCCTTTGATCGGATCTGCGGTTCGACACTTTCCATTGTGAGCGATTTTTCACGCGATTTTTCACTCAATCCCCTGGTTTTGCGGAAACATAAATATGAATAAGGGGATTGCACTGGTAGCCCAAAAACGATAACATGGCCGGCTGTAATCTCCAATTGTCCTTTCTCGTCTATCTTCAAGTGATACGGAAGCAGGGGGAGTGTGAAAGGGCCCAATCTCTATCTTCGACATCAGGGATCTTCACTCTGCCTATTCTCCCAAACCAAAAATCAAAAGAATGAAGTATAGAAGGCCATACACTCGAGACAAACGGCGGGGCAAGGGTACTGGAAGCAAGCCAGGAGTCGGAAGTGGATCGACAAGTACTCGCTCATCTACGGCGCCAAACGCGGTGTCGACCGGTGTGCAAAGCGGGTCTATCTCAAAAGCTCCGTCCAGTTCCGAAACAAGTCGATTCGACGCCTCTGCAAACACTCGCAGATTGGCATCGCTTCTATCTTCAACAACATTGAACACCGCTCAGGAAGAAAAGACAGGTCAATGGGGCGAAGTGTCTGAGACGGATTCAAGCCGAAACGAAGCGATGGCAACGCTTAAGGGCCTGCTAAATATCGACCAGACGGAGGACAGCATCATGTCTGGAGTTGATTGCATGGCGATTACTGCAAAAGGTCTGCGGATGTGTGGGAAAATCGCATGAAAGTCTAATCGCTGATAGTCCTGCATGTGTCTCAGAAGAGGAAGAAAAAAAGAAGAAAGCGCATGATACGGAAAAGGTGATGGAGTTCCTACTCCATCTCACTCGAGAAAGATATGCCCGCTACCCAGAAAGGTTGGACCGCGGAGAAGAGATTCAATTTGCGGAGGTATTCAACGCAGAATTGCAAGGTTGGGAAGCCTTCAATGGTGAATATCACAAGTGGCCGGAAGTGAATTGCCTGATCTGCATCACTCCCATCACGTCGTACAATGTCAAGGAATTCGTACAACAGCTCGCTCCTCTTCAATCGCTTCCATGTGACGTCGAAAACATCTGGAAAGAGCTCCATGGAAAGTGGAAGGACCCAAAATACATCTGTGACACAATCCTGCGAGCGCTACTCGGTTTCATGGACAGCCGGTTGGAGGCCTTGGGAGCGCGGGAGGAGGAACTCGCAGCCGAATTCAAGAGGATTGACATATGAAGAGAGCCAAATCTTGAGGATTCCGGGTGTTCAATTCTATTGTAAGTGTCACATTCGCTCAAAGCTCATGAGGCCGCTGACCTCGAGAATCTTGGACTCTGACAACCTCTGAAACCATGCTTGATGTAACGGATGCGGGGAAAGATCCCGGTTGAAGAATCGCGAAGTATCTTTTCAATGCAATCTATGTCGATAGCTTCAGCTTTATCTTTCTTGATTTCTCGATGTATTCTCCGATGGCTTATGAATATGAACTGTGACAAAGAATCGACTCGCTATCTATGCAGGATAACACGATTGGGATTATGACTAGTGTCCGGCAACCTAAAAAGCAATATACCGAAAGCCGTGCGCGTTTGCGACTCACTGAAGCAGCAATGGCCACCATTTGCGACTTCAATGGTGGTAGTAGCCCTTAAGAATGATTTCTGCCCAACCAGTACATTGCCTTACAGCTATCTCTCTGTGATTGTCCATATCTTGGCCCGTGCAAGCATAACCGCTAGTCTCAGCAATGCCAAGTACCGTTCCTAGGCTTCCCGACCTCCTCATACACCTCCTCTATCCCGAGACCCAAACACAAGTCCAGCGCGACCAAGTCTAAGCCCTTTTGCTTGAGCACGTTGACTCCATAAGGAACCACTTCGTTGACAGTCGAATTGTAAACGCTGTGTTCCAAGACAATATCGCCTCCTGCAACTTGGTCGTAGACGCCCTTGCAATAGTCGGGAGTGGCACCAGAACCGTCTTTAGTGTCTCGGTTCCACATGATAAGCCCGGTATATCCTCTTTGTTGAAGAACCCCAACGAGGTCGTCGTTATACTATACGATCCGTCAGTCGCTTTGAAGATCTGGTATCATTGTGAACTCACCTCTCCGTAGGGAGGCCTGAAGAGACGAGGGCGCTTTGGTAGTCGTGGTCAGCTCGTGCGATAAAAGCTTTGCCTGGACAACTCACCAAGCCGAGGATCCGGATGAAAGCTTTTTCGATTAGAGCGAGCTCGTCGTGCCTGAGCTACAATAAGCTATTGAAAACCCGAGCCTAGCATCGTGGACGTACATCTGATCGACGGACAAGGTCGTCATGTGATGATGAGACCAACTATGGCTTGCCACGATCGACTGAGCTCATGACAAGATGAGCAAACACATGATGAGCAAAGCATGACGAGGGGGCCAGAGGCCATCGAGACATACCCCGTTAGCATGCAGAGCCCGGATTTCATCGACGTGATCGTAAATGCAGCCAAAGTCTGAGTGAAAACGGTCAGCTGTGAAGCTATAAGATGCTCGTCGTGCTTACTGTTGCCATTCAGAAAGAACGTAGCGTTGGACTTTGAGTCCAGGAGGTGATCGGCGATATTTTGCTCGAAGTTATTGTAAGGCCCATCTGCCTCGACCGGTAAATCATCGTATTCGAGTGGCTCTTAGTATACATACCATCAAACGTAAGGGCTACCTGACTACTGTTAGCGCACTTGGTGTAGACTTGAAGACTCTGTTTTGTGAGTCGAGTTGGCGCGGCGGAGATGGGCAAAGCCGACAAGGCAATAGCGGCGGCGCTCAAGGCGATCTTGCTGAGCATGTCGAGCACGTGGATCTCAATAGAGGTGGGAAATGATGGAATGTCGAGGGAGGTTCCTCAGGACTCTCATGATATAGGAGAAACGCGACGATGATCCGATGAACGTCTCTTGGCTGTCTCCAAATGCTGACATCGAGCTTCCCATCACCTTGGTCTTGAATATCGTCGTTCAAGGTGCCAAGGCTGAGGTGTTTCCCCGCAATCCAGTGATGATCACGCCTGCCATACCTCAACATCGAGTATCTGGATTGAACTTGCGTCGTCTACCATCTTGCGAGTCGTCGGAGCCATATTCAGTGTCAGGGCACAGCCCGTTCTCCATCCCTGAGTAAATCCGTTGAGCCAAGAACTGTTGGCTTGAGCGTTGTGTGTCACATTCATCCAGTACCCAGTGTTTCGATGCAAGGCCAAGCTGATGAAAGACGATGTCAGCAGTCACAGCACATGACACTACTCTGAGACATACTTTACCAATCGTCGGGTTCAAGCTGCTTCGAACCGGAAATCAGAACCGGCAGAGCAATGTTCTGAAAGGACCGAGGTGTCAGCAGCGGATTCATGTCATGCTATGCTCCATATCGTCAGTGAACGATATGCGGCAACGTAAGATCCGGATCAGCCATGAGAGATCAAGATGTTACTGAGACGGGGGCGGGTCCCAAGCTCGCGGAAGCTGACGACATACAACATGGGCGGCACTGTGGATCCGGCCCGACGCTGACATTTCTATGACTTCCGCTGTAATGGGATCCAAATCCTGTAGGCCATAGCCCGATAGTGGGCGGAATCACGTCCGTCTGCAATGCCATGACGGCCTGGATATGGGAATCCACCGTCCGATTACTGCACCCAAGATGGATACCAGGATTCGGTTGTCAGATAGCAAAGCATGTACAAAGGCCAGTCGCTCGCATGTATAGTGACGTAAGCGGTAAGTTTTCTGAAGGATTAAATATGCCGCTGCTGACGAATTCGCGAGGGAATATCCATCACAGACCTGTATAGCCTGAAAGCTAGCCTGAATCATAGCATCAAAGACTCTGGACGCAAGATTATACCATGGCAGACGCAATGTTCAAATTTACTGGGCTTGATTCTAATTCTTTCACGCAGTGCCCAACACTGCTTGGCTGTAGGACCGAGGCGAGCGAATCTCATGACTGCACTGGCTGCTCGTCAGGGAAATCTTGCCTGAAGACGATCAGTCGTTTTGCAGGCCTGCGTTTACCTACTGATTGATCAGATACTGGAACGAGTTGAATGGCATCTAGTTGCCATCGGTTGGAGGCTACTATGTGTTGGGAGCCTTCGAGCAGCGGGCAAGGTCCAGCAGGCGCAAAGTCTGTTCAAGCAGCGATATGTTGGTTCGAGGATGGTCAGAGTAGTAAGATTACTTGTATAAAGAACAAATAAATATTATCCATGGCTTGTATTATGATTGACATTGTTTGAATGATAGGCGGACAGTTGATTCAGAACTGCGCTTTGTCTTGTTTCCTTTGCTAATTTATATTCAGAGGATTGATGTGCAATCCATCACTTAGCACTGCCAGTTGCCGGACTGAGGTTCACCCATGTACTCGTAAGGCCACGATCCCTGGCTTCCGAGACAAGTGTCAACAGCGACCAACTCGAAGCCCTTGCTCTTGAGCAGGTTGATGCCATACGGAACAACATCGTTGGCAGTCGAGTCGTAGACACTGTGTCCGAGGACAATGTCGCCGCCGTTGACTTGGTCGTAGACGCCCTTGGAAACGTAGGCGGGCACCTCGTTTCCGTCTTGGGTATCCTGGTCCCAGATAATGCAGCCGGTGTATCCTCGTTCAGAAAGGACAGAGAGGAGAAGGTCGTTGTACTGGATTATGCGAATGTCAGTTGCGGCCGGCGATCATAGCCGGGTAAACTTACAGAACCGTAAGGAGGTCGGAACAATCGAGGTTTCTGTGATGGCTCTGTCAGACTGCGGCCCGGGGAACATGTCTCGCACTCACCAAGCCGAGAATACGGATGAATGCTTCTTCGACTCGCCAAAGTTCATCGTGCCTAAATTCGAGGAATGAGCCAGGTTGAAAGCGACAATGCTGGCATACTTACATCTCATCGGCGGACAGCGTCGTCATGTCCTTGTGAGACCAACCGTGGTTTCCCAAGGTGTCTGCGTTTTTGCACAACGATCAGCCAAACGAAAGAGAGAACCCAAAAGAAGTAGACTTACGTCCTGCGGCATGCAGTGCCCTGATTTCGTCAACGTGGTTGTAGATACAGTCCCAGTCTATGTAGGATGTCAGTCATAGCTCTTTTACCTCGCAGGTGATGAGACTCACTGTTGCCGTTGAAGAAAAATGTTCCTTTCGATCCCGACTCAGCGAGGCGACCGGCGATGTCTTGCTCGAAATTGTATGGTCCGTCTGCCATCCCGGGTGCTCAGCGTACACCACAGAGCTTCGGGGAGAGACACTCACCATCCCAGGTCAGGGCTACTTGGTTGTCATTGTTGCACCTGGTGACCACCGAGACGTCTCGCTTGAGAAGCTGGGTAGGCGCGGCGGAAACGAGCAAGGCCGACAGGGCGACAGCAGCGGCGTTCAGTGCGATTTTGCTGAGCATGATGGTAAGTTACGAGTTATTTTGACAGGCTTGAAGATGGTGAAGGAGTCGTTCAGAGTCGTCTGAGAGAATGTTGAAGCCCATTATATATAGTCGTGACACCCTGCGGCAGAATACGATATGCATGTTGCTGACCTTTACAGCCGCCGGCGGACCTGTCGTGACGCTGAGACTCGTGGTGCCCGACATCTCCGAGGGTCATGCGATCCGCCTCGAAGCTGATTATCACAGCCTTCGCATCTGTAGATCTCACCGTTGACGACCCGTATTCCTCCGTCCAAAACTGTGCGTTCCTATCCCCTGACTACTTTCTGATTCCGAGCCTCGCCGTCAGAAGCCGTCCTGCAAGTAGAAGCCAAGACTTGAGCGGTCGTGTGGATCTCGCTTCCCTTCAAAGCGGTCAGCAATGCGGTGTCGTGAGTGCACCTGCAAGGCAATTGCAGACGACGTAGTCCAACTCCATAACGTCAGCGTTCGTATGGCAAACGCTATTGTCTCGGAAGCGATGTACCACAGCCGCGGTCTAGGGACGCATCTAGCTCGTTGCCTGAGATTGACGGACTCAACGAGCACTGCCGGAAGAGGTAGCTAGTGGACCAGGAGAGCTTCCAGGCATTCCCGTAGCGTGGTTGGCGAGGATGAGCTCATTCATGTCATCAAAAGTGTCAACCGTGTTCTTCGGCTAATGGATAGTGGTGCAGGCATAATGCTCCTGACCAGCTTTTCAAGCTAGAACATGTCGGCCCGCAAATTGAGCTGTTGTATCCGAATTTTGCACAATCGTCTGCTCTTATTCTGCGCTTAGCTCTGTCACGTTCCAAGTCGCGGCGGTGCCCGTTGCTAATATCGGAAGCAGTGCCAATGGGGGGCAGTACTAGTACTACTGGAGTAGTAGTCGGTTGTTGCGCAACACTCTACGTTGGACCTCCTACGCTCCACATAACAACCTCCCTCACATTCTGGCGCAGATTTGTCACAGCCTAGGCTGCCTGCCCCTTTCTATGCTGCAGCGCTTTTCGAAAATTATGCACAGCTCGATGTGTTGTCACGACCCTGTTATTCGGACCGACGTCCGGCCGACAGGTCACCGAGATTGACTATCCATTTCCTTCTGGGATCCGACTTGCTCACCCAACGACGCATCAAGGTTCAGGATTGGAACCTTAATGGAGACCTGGAAGACGCGGAAGGAAGCGGAGAGCCGTTCTGACTCTCTTGCTGGCTGTACAAACGCCATTAAACGTGACCGAGAAGCCTCAACTCATATTCAGGCCGCAGGATTCTTTGCGGGAGTGTGGATCCTGTCAACAGACCCTGCGGATGGCATAGCAATTATTTGGGTATGATCGCGTTTCATAAGACCAAGGCATATCCATATAAAGATAAACAGTATGCGACGAAACCTATGGTCACCATAATCCTCCGATCCATATCACCGATATTCCTTCGGAAAATAACTGCTTCGATACTGATTCAGGGCTGAAAAGATGATATCATTATGCGAGATTATGAGTCGAGGTCGACGCCATCAAAACGGCTTTAAGGGTCATTGTCCATGATGCGTAGGTGGCGAGAAGAGTGATAGAGTGAATCGTGTGTTCAACATTGCCAGTTTCCCGACTGCGGTTGTCCGACCCATCTATGGCGAGGCGTAAGCTCTAATACTGCTTCTTGGAACAAAGGCAACTTACTGGTAAGGCCATTCGCCTTGCGAACCTATGGGTGACAGGTCAGCGCTGTTGATTCCCGAGGTAGTGGAGAGCTTACCCATGCAGGTGTCGACCGCGACGAGTTGGTAGCCTCGATTGCGCAACCTGTCAACGGCGTAAGGCGTCAAATCGAACGCGCCTACGTCTGGTCAGTCTCGGTTTTACACGGCAGGCCACAGCACTTACTCGTCGAGTGTACACTGTGAGCGAGGACAAGATGTGTGTTCGGGTACGAGTTGGCGATGCCGTCGTAGACTCCTTTCTGAGAAGCGGCAGACGCCCCTAATGCACAGTTCTAATCAGCAAGATTCTCCCCGATGGGTCAATGTAGCTCACCGTTGCCATCCTGTACATCATCGGACCAGAGGAACATCTTCTTGTATCCTCGGTTCTCCAGGGCCGAGAGCAAAAGGTTATTGTATCTTGGCGAAACAAGCAGTCAGTCAAGTTGGAATACATTAACAGGAACCAAGTTGAACCTACTTTCCATAGGGTGGCCTGAAATAAATGGGTTTCTACACAGCACTCATCAGTGTCTGTCTCCTTCTCCTTGCCGTGGACTCACCTTGCCCAAGATACGGGTCATAGCCTGCTCGACTCTCCACAATTCGTCATGGCTAGATAAAAGTCAATGGTGGTCTTTTCCGAAACGCTATTCACCCACATCTGATCCCAGCTAAGCGTTGTCATGTCACGATGACTCCAGGAATGGGAGCCGATTGTGTGTCCCTGCTGATCGAGCGCGCGTCTGCCAAAGGGTTAGCGAGCGAGCGAGCTTGGGACCAGCTTCGAAATGACGTACAGGATGCCCTTTGCTTTCTCTGAATAGATGCATCCCCAGTCTATGTAGCGCGATATTAGAAAAATACTCGTGCCCAAGGCATATTGACTTACTGTTACCGTTGATGAAGAACGTTGCCTTGGAGTTGCCGAGAGTTCGGGCAATATCATCCTCATAGTCAAAAATACCTAAGGGAAATCGTTAGCCTGCAACTTGAGACGCCTGCGTCTGGCATACCATCGTCGAATGTAAGAGCGACTTGTCCCGAGTTTACGCAGTTCCTGACTATCTGAACTGGTGCCCGCTTCTGAAGGTCTGTGCCGTTGGAAAGACCTGTAGGCGCGGCAGTCACGACCGAAGTGGCGGCGAGTGCGGTCAGAGCAATGGAGAGCAAGCTGGAAAACATGTTGATGTGAGTGTTGGGTCAAGTGAGTGACCTCGAGTTGCGAAGTGACAAACCCAAGCTCCACTTATACTTATATCTTCAGACTGTCACCTGGCCGTCACTCGCCATTCAGGATCGCTGACGCATGCATAGCCATAGTCTTGAGCTGAGCCATGTCGACCAGCTCGTCAACTGGCCAGACGATCTCGTGCGTCGGTCTGCCAAGAGTGCCAGGATGGGCTACGGCGATTCCACTGATTCTAACGTTGCGGTAGCGCTGATCCAATTACTGTACGAGGATCCGTAGGTCGCGGCGTGGTCCGGTTCAAGCTATACCAATCTCTTGGTCTTGGTAACATTTGTCTCCGCCACACAGCCATACGCAAGGATTCGCGCTCGTCACTCATGTCTCGGGCAAATTTGCTGCATAGGAGTTACTGGCACATGAATGGAATCTGCCTCATTTTTCGCCAACGCGTCCTCGACGTCGGCTTTTCTGCCCTGACCACCCAAGTCTACGTCTAACGTTTCTGCATCCATCCAAACTCTGAGGCCTTCGTTGCAGAGCTGTTCTGCGAGGTCTGGCTCCAGGAGGAAGAATCAAGGCTGTACAGGGCAGCAAGCACGTCCGCAATGTATGGCAAATCAGCCTGCGAATCCAGCCTGTTACTAGTCCGATCATAGTCTCTCGGGACAAACCAACAGCTGACTCGCGCCTGGCATAGCAGCTGGCATAGCCTGGACCGACTGGCGGAAGGACTCTTCCGCACTAGCATAATTTCCAAGCTCTCTTGCAAGCTCACCTGCGGCTCTTCGTGAGACAATAATGTGGAAAGTTCATACAAGTGCCTGGTCACGCATCTCCCTCTGCGTCCGAAGCTTCATGGTTCAACACCCTATGCATGAGAGCCCATCACATGCATTTCTTGTACAAGCATAATTTTCCTTTACTCACATGGTGCCTGCTAGCATTCAAGCCGCGCCCGAGCTCCGCGCTGTATCGAAGCACCAAGCTATGCTGTATCACAATCGCGGAAGCGCCACACTATTACGTCTCGCAAGGTCTCGGCTTACGTAGAACACCTCGTAGGATTCCACAGCTGACTCCTCGTTCCGACCTCCCCCTTAGTTTGACTCTTGACAAATCAGACAGCTTACCGCCTGAGCCTCCATTATTTCAAGATTGCAGTGTAAAGGACAGCCTTGAGGAAGCAATCATCAAGAGCACCACGACGACAATACAGGCCAAGCCCGGCGTCGACTACCGAAGAGCCGAAATGAGTCGTGACCCGTATCTAATCGATTTCCCAAGGGAGAAAAACCTCATCGATTCAGAGTCGGGCAGGATTATCGATAGCTTGAATCCAGATTCAAGGGCGGTCCTTCGTCTGCGTTCCGGACACTGTACGATCTCGAGTCTACCGCGACTTGACTTCGTAAGCAAGAAGGAAATCAAAGGACAGTCCGAAATCGGGGTTGTTGCCCGACTCATCACCGCAGAGTCTGACTTGATATCCCTGTATCAGCTCGTCCCTTTCGTTCTCCTATCGCAAAGGCACTCTGAGCGTCTGAAGCGATGCCCACTATGCTTACCGATAGGTTTATGTTGAACTACCCGTAACCGAGGCCGAATTGATGACGCTAGGCGGAGTCATCTCTCACAGCCTCCGACGGGTTGCATCGAAGAATGAGGTTTACAGCTAACGCCCAGATACAAAACTTAAGATCATACAACTCACTGACACAACGATACAGTAACATCATGCTCTCATCTCCTCAATCCGCCTCCGATCTTGCCAACAACCCCGACAACGCCCTTCCAAAACTCCAGCACGGCCCGCCTTCCACCTAGATCATCCAATTTCCCTCTCAGTCGTCTTCTGAGTGCCGCGCGAAGAGCGACGACAGCACAGATCATTCCTAATACAAAGCTAACATCGACAATCGCGCGTCTGGCCGTACTCATCAACCTATACTAGGGAATCAGCCTGGCGCTTCGACAGCCAATTTTTCAAAACTCACCTCATCACCAGCCTGAAGACCCATCCTCTACTACGCTCATCATTGCCCTGTCCGAACCGGAACAAGCCCATTCCCCTTGCGAGCGCAACCCAAGGGTTTTCGCCCTGTGCGGCGAGGTTCATCCGCTGCGCGTGTTCCAATGCGGAAATACGTTCGTGAAGGGCTGTGAGGGAGACTTGAATCGCTTGTATCGAGGCAGCGAGGTTTGGCGTGATGGCGGGATCGTGTGCGTATGGTGGTGGTGTCGGGGACACTGGAGCCTGATAATGGGGTTCGGCTTGTAGCGATAGTTCAGGCGTTTGAGGGTAGGTCGTTGCTGATGACTCAATGTATCGTGGTATTCCCTCTGAAGGCTGGCGGCGGTGTAACAACTCCCTTCGATGTCGCGACCTCGAGCGCGAACCGTGTTTCCCATCGGGCTCATCGCGCCGCAATCGCCGTACATATCTCGCAACATTCGTCACAGCGAACGCATCCTCGTCGTCATCATCCGCATCACTGATGTCTATCGACTCTCTCGACGACTGAAAGGATTCCTCGCCGTCGGACGATTCAGCGTCGGATTGCGTCAAGCTCGCTTCCGATGACCAGACAGAACTTTGTGCCGTCATTCCGGAAGTGGATGCTGCTGGCGTCGATGGCCATTCCTCGTGCTGAGGAGAAAGACGTGCGCATTCCATTGCTTGGCCGAGCTGGAAGAGCGTCTGTTGCACGAATGGGTATTCTTCTGCCGAGCAATGGAATCGACTTCTTCCGCCGATCTGTCAGGGAAGAATGAGCTTGCTGTAGACTTGCATGGCGAAGAGGCTTACCTTGAGCACGATATCGATATATGCCATCTGTGGGTCCAAAGATGACGTTTAGCATTCAGCCGAAGATGCACATCAACGCGACATACCATCGCTTCCTCTCTCGACATTCCCCTTCTCGAAGCCCATGCCGTGCCCAGCGCTCTCCCCGGGAATGATCCAACAGACGGTCTTCTTTCCGTAACAACAACCTCCCCTTCGCCACAATCCCCATGCATCGCTTGCTGGTACAGACCATAGAGCGAAAGCGTATAGCGCGTATTGAGCTGTTGCCGATGGGGAGTCAGGGGTGTGTTTCCCTCGATCGCGCGGACGGCGAGATTGAATGCTGTTGGACTGGAGCAATGTTCAGCGGATGTGAAGAGATAGAGTGACGGACTTACAGAGAGGTGTCCATATTTGATGCTCTGCCAGCATCGTCATGCCCTCGCCCAACTTGAGCCCGCTATCAGGAGGATGCCAACTTTGTGCGGCGCGTCGATCGCCGCGTCCGGCTCGCCGTGATAACCGGGCGATTCGCTCATTCTCTATGGGCATCAGTGAGATAGTTTCTAGCACTCATCCACGCTATCAGTCCGGGGATTACAGCAAGATCATCAACCCGAGATGTCCCTCTCTCTCACGCACACCGAAGACACCGACCCATGGCGTACAGAGCCCCACGCAAGCACGTCGGCGGAAACAGGGTATACCATTCCAACTAGTCCGCGACATCGACGCGTACCGTCGGTACAGGGATCGAGAAAGGGAAAGGAGAAGGAGGCAGATCAGGTGGAAGATGGAATTGGAGCGAGGCTGGGCACGATGGATAGGTTGAACGTCCTGTCCAAGGTTGTCGATTCGAGTAATGGCAGAGACAAGGTTCTGTGAGTTTCTTTTCTACTCTACTCGTTTCGGTGTCATGGGAGCGAGACGCTTCCAGTGCGGAAATGGGCATGGGATCTGCAATTCACGCACTGAGTGTCGGCAGTACGAAGCGGCTCTCCAGGAGGAGCGAGGAAGCACATTTTCAGAGCGTGGTTGAAAGCGCACCGGCCTTGCTCTGGCATCACGATGCACGTCGCAGGAAAGGAGGGAAGACGCGTCGGAGATCACAGATATGAGTCACACTGGCACCGATTCGTTACTGGTGCAGGACTCGAGGCCACATCTTGCGAAAATTTGTCCAGGTTGGAAGGAGGAGCGAAAAGGCGTGTCTGCGGTATGGAGGTTTACATGCTAATGTCATTCTCATCCCAGAAAATCACTACAATACGCCGCAAAATCGTACATTTGGCTATTTATCACCCTCCGTCGGAGTCTTGTTCTTCCACTCGATGCGCAGATCATCCCGTCGCATATCCAGCGTTTATCAAGCGCAACATCGAGTATAAGTCTTGCACGGTAAGTATTTCATACCGATCCGGCCCATTCCTCACCGGCTTCTGGCTGACTTCCATGGCAGAAAATGCCTTCGTCTCTTTGGCCCGATCCCCCCATTCAACCTCCTTATTCAAGAAACGCCTCTTCCGCCGTCAGCATTCTTCAACTGCATACTGGCGTTTTTGACCGCATGCGCAGACGACGTCGTCTGCCTCTCCAAGCTCGGACTCATCAGCAAACGGACCGGGGAGTGGGCCGATAAATGGGCAAAGTAGGTCCCGCGAAAAGGCATGAGGCTTCTTGAGCTGACCCGCTCTTACAAAGCCGTTTTTGGCTACTCAAAGCCCTGGCGGATCTCCTCAAACTGTCAATCTTGCGTGCGATCTTCCCGCGTCGTCGTCCGATCAATCCCTCGCCATCCCCTGAAGAGCTCATTCGGCTCGAAAAGGAAAAACAGGAAATATGGACGGCCAGGAAGCTGATGTGTGACATTGTGCATGCCGGTACGTATCCTCGGCCGGTCTTTGTTACAATGCTAATCGTTTGTCAGGGTACAATGTGTTTCGCCTGCGCCGGGGCAAGGAGCCAATACAGACGTTCACTGGTCTTGCAGCGGGTCTCATTAGGTACGGCAAATCTCGACCTTTTCGCTCATGTGCTGATCCTGGGGTTACAGCACGTCGCAATTACTTAAAAAGGGCGAGATTGATTTGTTCAAAGCCATGCAGCGCTAAGGCACACCCGTATTATCTGGCATTTCCGCTTCAGCGAGAACAAAGGTGAACCGTACCGTCGATTGGATCCAGGTTGTACCGATAAACGGCATGGAGGATGCATTCATGGCAATCTGAACCGTGCTGTGCTGACAAGGCGGTGGCGGGTGATTGAACCTCCGGGCCGACTCTATCCCAATTCTTTGGGCTGAACCATTCATGAAGAAGCGAATAGCTCCGCTTTCACAAGTCACAGATTCGCACAGATAAGGCTGCCGCCTCATGACACTTTGCAATACATGTTTCGATATTTGCTCTCCGATACACACAAGAGGAAATCGCTAGATCGACCCCGAGCGGTATTCCCTGCCGATGGTGACCGCCGAAAATGCTTTGAGCAACTATCCAGCCTGGATACCTGTTCTTCGTATCCAAAAATCTCGCGAGATTTGATCTTTTGCACAAGCAGCCTTACATTCGATATAATATAATGAGACCTCGGAGCGATAGTGTCCCTGTTATAATTTCAACTACGATCCCAATTTTCTTCTTTTTCATTCCTGCCTTTTCAATGGGGAGGAACCTCTGGAATGCTGAGCCAGAAATCCATTTGCTTTTGTCGGATAGAATCTGGCTTGACCTCGGCTCCCGGGTTGATAAATGTCAGTTCTTCGGGGTTGGTGAGGTTGTAGGCCGGCCAGTGAGGATAGTCGGAAGGAACGAGCGCGTTAGGGTCGCCCGCGACTATGACTGCAGCGGAAAGAGACGGATGTCAGACGCGACCGTAAAGGGAAACCCGCAGAGTGACATACAGGACGTGTAGTAGTCGTTCATCACTTTGGCAACCGGCGCAGTAGAGACCCTGCTCAAGTACGCCAATTCGGAGGCATGGGCCACACCGACAGGAGAGGCTACGGAAAGCGAACGTCAGTCGCCTGACCATTCGCCTTGAAAGATTTGAGAGAGACATACGAGCGGGTCCAGGGTAATCAAAGTGATACTTCCAAACAGGCACGTCAGCCGTCGCTACACCTATGGCGTTCTGTTTGACGGTGCTGATATAGGCGTAATCTAAATGGGAAGGAAAACATTCCCGCGTTAACCCATCAAGGTAAGAACACCGACAACTAGCGGATCACGTACCACCGTACGCCGCTGAAACTCTGCTCCATTGCGGGCTGAAGGACGAATTGATGTATGGCGAAGACGGGTCCGTCAATGGGTCCGGGTAAAGCGCTTCGATCGTGTCCAGAACGGAAGAGTTTGCAAGAGGGAACAAGGTGGCAAAGTATTGTCGGAAATCAGCCCCGGTTGTAAAGTTGTACTTTTGAGGAATGAAGATGCTGCCTTCGTTTGTGTTGAGCCCCTGATCGAGAAAGCTGATCAGCATTGGTCTTACCGCGAAAGATTGCGGGCGAATTGTACGTACTGTTAGAACGGGGACCTTGTTAAAGTGCCCTTCCCGCCATTGCTTTGTTGGGCTCTCTTTTACGTATTGATAGTCGACGACCGGCTGGAAGGGCCATCGAATGACCGGGCTATTGTACTCGGCATAGAGGGTGGCACTGAATCGGGAGTTAGTTCGGAATTATTCTTTTGGAAGGCTGTGTCTTTACCTTGCGTTTCGGATGATCTCGGCGTCAAGACCGCGCAGGCATTTGAATGTCTTCTTCTCGTCGTCACCGTTGTTACATCCAGTCATATTCAGGAACTGAATGGTCTGGTATTCATACAGAGGAGCCGTCCAGTTGGGCCAAGCTCGGGCAGTGGCTCCACCGGAATTCATGATGACTTGGTTGAAGGGTGGCTTATAGTCGGGCTCTGAGCCGATGTGCTGGATATGAGCGCCCACAGAGTGAGCTCCTGCGCTCTCACCAAAGATCTAACAACGACAGTCAGCCCAGATGAAAAGCTAAGCTCGAATTTACTTGTCTACTTACGGTGACCTTGTTGGGATCACCACCGAACAGCTCAATGTACTGCTGGACCCACTCGTACGCCATTTTTTGGTCCATCAGACCGATGTTCAAGAGCCCAGCACGATGGGTCAGGGACGACGGCAAGAAACCGAAAGCGCCAAGTCGATAGTTGAAGGAAACACCGATAAAGTCCTGGGGCGCATTGCCGACCATCGAAGGCACATTGAGTCCTCGTCCTCCACCGGTATTGAATGCTCCTCCGGGAGTCCAGATGACGACCGGGAGCTTTTCGGTGCTGTTGGTGTACGGCTTGAAGATTGACAATGTCAGGCAATCTTCACCTTGAGGCACGGGTGGGGTTGCCGTCGGCTGAGAACAGACGAGGCCATAGTCGGTGTTGCTGAGCGTTGTGGGCTTGCCCGGCTTGATGGGGACCGGGTATTGAAATCGCAACTTTCCGACAGGCGGTTGGGCATAAGGGATTGCCCAGTATGCCAGCAGCGGTTTGTCGAGTGCCTTGCCGGATGCGTTGACATAGTTTTCGACAGGGGTGACAGTGACGTGGTAAGGTAGTTCGACTTGCCAAGCGGAGACAGCCTGCGACAAGGCGCACGTCGCCAGCAGGAGAAGCGAGGAGGATATCATGGTGCTTGAAGGGGAGAACGTCGAGGGCGCAAGGATCAGCTGAATTGATCTCGGAGTATTAATAGGGCGATTCACTTTTCATATGCAAACCCTGAATCCGCGATGCATTGGTTGCCGAACCCGGTCCATGCCGGGCATGCAGTCATACGAGGACTATTCCTGAACTTCTAGTCTTGACAAGCTGTCCGAATTAGCGGCCCCCCAGGGCTTTCTGCATACTCGAATCGGTTGCAGAATGGAGTGCAGCATCTGGGCAACTTGTCAGGGCGAGCATGGGCGTCTTGCCAAGCAAGGGGGTGATGTCATGGCGGGATAGACCAGGCCGAGACGACGCTCTTACGGTTCCCCAGAGGCCCGCCCCGCATACAAAGGTTTCCCCGCTTCGCCTCGGACCGGGATCGGCGACTTGGTGGGTGACAGCCCTCCGGCTCGTGCGCAAACTGAGTCGCCTGAAATCAAAGTCAATCGATATGTTTCCGTACGGTAGCGTTTTGGCAGTGAGAAAAGCGGGGTTGCCGCATAAATAACACTTTTTCGAAGATTTTGAGATTGTCATCGAGTTACTTTTAGAGCCTCATTTCTGCTTCGTCCATGCGAGAGCGAGCTCATGGCGGTATAACTCACACATATCGAACATTGGAAGGGCAATCAGCTATGCGATCGGACAAAGAGTAGCCCTTCCGGTAAAACGGGAGCATAATTTCGCCGGTCGCACAAGGATAGCCAGGGAGATGCAGCTGAAAGGACACCGAGAATTCGATGGGCGAGCGATTCAAGGAAGCTTTCAAGAAAAATTGAATGTTGCTGTCTATCCACCAGAAAGATCGATGTGGACGCAGCGTCGAGGCGGAACAAGCTGATTAATCTTTAGGAGAGCCCCGGAAATCGGAGGAATCTCGTGCGAGCTTCTGAATCACCCCGCTTAGGTTGTGCTGTGAAACGTCCCGAATTAGCTCGAGAACCCCTTGCCAAGATTCTCGGTGTCTTGTTCAGAAGCGGTTGCTTTCGCATGACAGCTGTCGTGTGACCTTGATACGCAGTCGAACGAGACGAAGATGGAGCGCTGTGTTTGCGTCAATTAGAGCCCAGAAGGAGACCTGCCTTGCACGTTTGGGCTCAAGGGAAGCGGCTGAGCGGTTTGCCCAGGTCTTGAAAACCTCATTCTCTCGCTAATCGACAGATCTTCCTCTGCGTATTAAATCTACCTCACTGGGCGTTTGGCGTTGGTACAGCGTCCACTCTCCCCTAGCCCTGCCAACGCAAGCAGGAACGCGGGCAACGTGGTACGCGACCGACTTGCACGGCTGGATTACGTAATTGTGCGATCGAGACGTCCGGGCGAACGCAACTGTACCTTCCACATCAACCTCCTTCTCCTTCTGACGTCCACCGCCATCACCGTTCACCCCACGTCAACCTCTCACTTCAAATCCGTGCGTCCCTGTCTCAGCTTCTCCCTCTCATTCGCTGACCGGTGCGATGCAGAATGATCACCGATACAACCCTCGCCAATCTGTCGAACGGTCTCGGCGTGACAGCCATGCTCCTCATCGTCGCGTATCACTTTGTCGCCGTTAATGGCAAGCGTGCAAGCCAATAACTTTCGCGGTCATCTTTCAAGAATGACGCACTCTGTACGCGAAGAACGATCGAACGGAGGGCTTCAGCGGTTTGAAGGAGAATGGACAATGTTATGTTGCGAGGAAAATTCATGGGATGATAGATAGGACACAGAAAAGGGGGGTTGTATGCGTATGGAAAAAAGTCTGTGAGCCCTTATGGAACAATCAATGTCAGTCAAACGTTTCCTCCCCCCTTTTCGAACCATATTTCGTGGTGTCTTTCCCGCCTGTGGGATCCGGATCGGCGTGAAGACACCTCAACAAAGCACAAACGCCAAACACCTCGCGCTATCTTCATCATGTACTCCAGGCTCCAGGGCAAGGCATCCCCTGAGCTCACTGCGTCGTCCGTCATCGGGACCAAACCCCCTGCCCGGCTCGTGCAGCCACCGCGATCCGCCCTCCTCCGCATCGCTCATGTCTATACCAGCCGATTCCGAAAGCCTCGCACGATGGCTTTATTCCCGGAAAAGCACAAGGCTCAGGCAAGACCGCGGATCACTTCCGCTTTGCATGCAATGTCCCACCTCGAAGGGTTTTCGCGGTCATGTGCGTGCCGTCGGAACCGCCGCCGATCGTCGTCATGGGGAAAAAAATTGTCTTGCGTGCAACAAGGACATGGTTAACGCTAAAGCCGGAGGTTGGCAGAGAGTGTTGTGAAAGCATGGCATTCGTCGGTGTACCCCTCCGCGCCCTGTCCATATGGGCGGTGAAGCTATAAGACGGGTTTTTGCGGTGCTCAGTTGGATTGGCCGTGGATGCGCCTTGGAGCTATGGCGCATCATCATGTTCAGCAAGCGCTTGAGATAGGGCTTTGAAGAGGATGACGGGTTGCTTTTGCGTTGCCAGACGACGGACAGGGTAACCGCTCAAGAAGGATCTCGACGAGTGGTTGTCACAACTTCCTAGTGGATATGGAGGACTGGCCCTTTGGCTGCGTGGGCTTATGATGCGGGGATTTCTGGGCATGACGACGCAGCTGCCATCGGCTTCGGAACGATGTCGTCTCAGACCATTTCATTCCGGGAGTCAGAGAGCGCTGAAAGCCGTTCGTGCGCATGCTGATTCTTTCGCTTCGCGGGAGAAAACAAGAATGTTGGCGACCTGTGCTA
This sequence comes from Naganishia liquefaciens, assembly GCA_013423385.1. Classification (NCBI taxonomy): domain Eukaryota; kingdom Fungi; phylum Basidiomycota; class Tremellomycetes; order Filobasidiales; family Filobasidiaceae; genus Naganishia; species Naganishia liquefaciens. Next base: position 88,167 of record BLZA01000016.1, read on the forward strand.
AGGGCCTACGTCTGACACGGAAGACAGCTGTCATTTCAAGGACAGCGCGAGATTTGACACATAGACAGGGAGGAACTCGGCAGTCGACGCAGGCTTATCCAGCTGCTGACCCATGATGCGACGGTGGACGGTGCGTGGCGAATCCCGGCGGCCGGACGATCGCATTATTCCCTCCATGTCCGGGTGAGACATGATTTCTGCGTCGTCCTGGATTCACACTTTGCATGCTCCCCCAGACGTGTCAGTCAGCCATGGCGGCGCCCCGTATCGCCATCACCACGCCGACAAGGTGGGCGTACCGCTCCAATCTGTTGATCGCCGGTCAACGATGCAGGTCGCGGAGCACAGACGTCCGACGGTCGATTCTCGGTCCGAGACCGAGGGGATACGCGCAAGTGGGTCTTGGCTCGACCCTCTCGAAGAAAGGTGCTTACGATCGCGCAAAGACGTACGCCGATACCCTGTCTGCCGAGTTTTCAGCAAAACGACATGTTGACCATGCGGTTCTTTTACGAGGCTTACGCGCGCAGGAACAAGAGATTCTCACCACGGCGCGTTCCCTTGGCGCGCGCGACCCTCTCGACACGCTCAACGGTCTCACGCACCGCACACTCGATGTGCTCGATGACCTGCCCTCGAATGCCCAAACGCAACAGATCCGGGCTACGATTATCCGCTGCACAATCAGGACATTTACGCGTCATCCATTGGGGATCCCGTTTGCACGTCAGCTTGTCGCACGGACCGATACCATTGATGAGGATACGCTCGGAACGCTAATACGACGGTTCCGCTATGCGCAGGAGAACAACCAGCCCTGGGCCCTTCCCGGCGAATCGTCCTCCCACCGGACCGTATTTTACGATTTTCTGACGCAGACGCTCACCCGCCTGCGCAAGCTCGCGCCCGACATTTTTTCCCAAATCATGGACATTCACATCGACAATGGCATGTCGGTCGATGCGCTCACAACGCTCATCAATCAATGCATGGCATTCTCGCATCAATGGAATGGGCGATGGACACCGGCAGCGTGGCAGGTGATCATACAGGCGTATCGTCGCGACGGAGACGTGGCAGGGTGTATCAGGACGTATCAGGCGTTTCGAGAGTCACGAGGTGGCGACGAAGCGTGGGAGCGATATATCTCGAGTACCGCCGCATGGCCGTACGAGGCTCTCCTCGCGGCATGCACGGACCGTTCGGGGATCGTCAAGGGCCGATACCGTGCGCCCGCCGACATGCCCGAGGTGATCTGGCGGGACATGCAGCACGACGGTGTTCCCCCACCGCCGCGCCTCATCGCGCATTTGCTCAAGCTCGCACGGGAAAACGCTGATGTGGAAGCGGGTCTCCGACTCTGGGACGCGTCCCCAAACGTGGACATCGACTGCTACACGCAGTACCTCGGTCTCATCCGCGAGCATTCTCCCTCGACGCCGCTCCGACCGCTCATTCGTCGTATTCTTGAAGACAAGATCACTGCGCGCCAGACGGTCCCGCGCGTACGCGCTCTATGGAGTCAAGCCCTCTTCACGGCGCTCTCCCCACCGTATCACGACTTTCCTCTCGCGCGCTTCCTCCTCGAACGGTTTGATCCCGATGAAGCGACGATCGACCACACGGCCTCACGCCTTCTAGGATACGGAAACGCTCGCTCGCGCGGCGCCGCATGGTGGCGCAGCGTATGGAACACCGAGCCGCCGTCGCAGAAGCGGCACGCACCGCGAGGGATCCAGAGCAGAAACGCACGCGCGCGCGGGATGACGCGCGCAGGGTGGGAGATTGTTTCGCGTCGACTGCGGGAGCTTGGAGCTGGGGATGTTGCGTTGCCGCTCTCCCGTCCCGTCGCGCGGTGGGAACGCTCGCACGACATGTACGGGATCAAGGTGTCTCGCGGTACTGTTGACTTTGAGCCCGTCAAGCGGGCGTTGTTGACGGTTATGGAGCGGTGTATCATGGCCAGGCCCAAGGTGGGGACCATCTATCCCGGGGCGACGCCGACAGCGGCTTTGCGTGCGGCTATAGAGGGCGTATACAGGGATCTGTTCGGAGCTTAGGTGCAGCTTGTCCCAGTTGTGCTGTGTAGTCCCGTGCATGTATCCGACAGAGAATTGGCATAAACCTCAACAGCACTCGAAATTCTGTCAGGAGATAAATGCTCTACGTTTTGTTTTCTGGCCACAGCGCCCGAGCATTCGCTTCGACTCTGCCGTATCGCACGGGATTACTGCGAACGAGCCAACTTGGCCATGGGATGGACCGTGGCAACGATACTGCTGGTTGTTTTGTAAGACGGGTCTATTCACCGAGGATGTTCTCCTTACAGGCCGACGTAGACGCTAGCATATCGCGATGGGAAACGAGACAGAATCTCCTCGAATGTTTCCTCTCTTGTTGCGAATCGATTCTCAGTCGCAAGATGCTCAACCGACTTCCGCAGACACGGCCGTCTCGCCATATCGGCAACTTTGGTCAAGAGTTCACGTTGGCAACCTCTGAACTGCCCGTGTGGCAGTCTGTGCTTGGAGCGTTCATCGGAAGTCAAGGTCGTTGACGGAAGCTATCAATGCCGCTTCGCAGCCGTCCCACCGCTTGCCCTACTCGGCCATATCCGCAATGTTTCCACTTTTCTCGGTCAAAGTCCCCCTTTGCCATCAAGACTTGAGAGCTACAGAGTACTCTGTCTGCATTGACGAAGAGGACAAAGCCGATTACAAGCGTGGTTACATGACAAGGCTTCAGAGACTTGATGCCAATGTCAAAGTCTCCTTTCTTTGAGAGGGAACTTATACGATAGACGTTTCTGTATACAAGATTTGAGCCGGTACTCGGGTACAACTTGCCTAATTCCTCTTGCCACGGTTCGCACAGCTTTTGGATACACTTTATTCGGTCGTCTCGTTCATTTCTACCCAATCCTCGAGTCGATTCAAGCCGCCCTTGCCGAGACCCTTCCACTGATGCACGGCCAAATCACCGCCGCGGCGGTCGCGATCCCACGCGGTCGAAATCATGCTAGGCTCGAGTCCGTTCCAGCTGCCAAAAGGGGTCAACGACGCCAAACCCCAAGACCCGAGTCGCTTTGGGCTCACCTGACGTCTCGGACCGTACACGAATCATTTCCGTGCGGGTCCGGGTTGAATTCCGGCGTCGGGCCTGGCGCCGATGGATCATTGTACGTCCCATCGGGAGCCCTAAGCGGCTGTGCCTTGGTCCGGTCGAGCACTGCAAATGGGTGAGCCGAATATCTTTCCCCTTCCGGCGCATCCCCGTTGCGCACCTTGTACGACCCGCCCGTCGAGCGCGTAGATGTAGATGATACCATTCGATCCGCCCGTGTACAGATACTGCCCGCCGGTACTCTCGATCGGACTGAAATTGCACCTGATCAAGGTCTTGAGCACGTGATGACCACGGTAGGTCATGACGCTGCAGTCCTTGGGATGCGCCTCGAATCGAGGCTTGGCGTACGTTCCGCCGCGGTAATCGAAATTCCGCAGTCCTATTGCGGGCCGTCAGCGGGCGCCTTCCACCTTTGAGGACGAAAAACTCACCATAGCGGACCGATGCCGACTCGTCATGCGAGATGTCCGACTGCGAGCGCATCTGTCGGAGATCCCACAACCGCATCGCCTGGTCCTTGCCGTTACTGAGTACATACCTGCCAAGGCATCATCAGCCAACACACGCTTTGAGCCACCCCGGCGTCATCTTGGCGACTCACCTGCCGTCTCCCTTGGGCGCGCAGAATGTGATACCCTCGGTATGCCCGCAGAGAACGCCAGACGGGACGTTGGACGCGAGGGAACGTCGGTCCCTGTGCCGCTCACGTTAGCCTCGGGGTGAACGGTCTCGGAATGAACGAGGGACGTACCATACTTTGAGGTACCCATCATCACTGGCGCTGACGAGCACGTTGGTCGAGCTCTCGTCGGCGAAACACACGCCGTTGACTGTATGCGTCAAGGACATCAGTCATCAAGGTATTCCAAGGCGGCCTGGGACCAACCATCATCATCGTGCCCATACACATTCAGAATCCTCTGCCGGGCCTCGATATCATACACCATGATCTGACCCGAACTCGCACCGGCGACGAGCTCCCTCTGATCAGCCGAAAACCTCAAACTCCAAATCTGGTCCGCCCGGGGGTCACGTCAGCGCACCATACCATGCGAGCCACGCCAGAGACCGCGGGTCGCGGCGGCGAGGGGGAAGAGGGGGGTGGGGGTTAACGTACCCCGAAATTCGCTCCGCCGCCCCACATCCCACGTCGGGCTGCCGCTCCTCCACCGGCCGACGCCGCGAAATCCAGCATCGTATGCTCGTGTTCGTGTTCGGCCGTCTTGAGCAGATGTACATGCGGGGTGATCGAGGAATACACCATCCTGCGCGTGTGCGCAACGTCAGGTTCCTCCCCGAACGCGCGCGCGCGCACAGCACGAGACCAGATCCCAAGACCCGAGACACGTACCACTCATTGTCCCGCGAAAGATCCGCATCCGTAACGGTCCACTGTCCATACACGCCCTGCACCGTCTTGATCTTGTGCAAGCTACTCTCCTGTCCATCTTCATCATCATCATCATCGACCACGAGTCCCCTCGGGCGTCTCCTTGGGGGTTCCGCACGGGGGCGAACCGGTTCCGCGGGGCGTTTGCGAGGCGCATGCTGTGTCGAGTAGAGGTGGAGTTGGAATGCCTGGTTGGCGGTGTAGAAGAAGGAATAGTCGTGCGAGTGTTGCCCGATGTAGGGAGGGGCTTCGTATTTTGCGACAATGGTGCCGTTGGTATTCGGGAGGCATTCCTGTCCGGGGGGGGGGGGGGGG
>BLZA01000016.1:93028-212681 GCA_013423385.1 Naganishia liquefaciens
GGGGGGGGGGGGGGGGGGTTCCACCCCAGGCCGAAGGGGGGGGGGGGTGAACACGCACCCGATTCCATTCTTGAAACCCACTGCGTCCCCATACCCCGCGTGCCCAATCCCGACCAAACCCAACCATCCCATTCGACCACGCTCCTCGCCCACCCACGCAACGCTTCACACCACGCACCCTCTCCTCCTCACCCGTGATCAGACTCTTGACGCTCCCCGCGCTATTTCTCCTCCCCTTGAAACTCGCCCTGGGACTCGTCGACATCCGACGTCCGATTTTCGGACTCGTCATCGGACTCGTCGACGGACTCGTTGGCGTCGCCGCCACCACCTCGGCAACCCTGACTCTGACCCTCTGTGCGACCCCGGGCCATCGAGCCTTGCCGAATGCCCCGGATCGGGCGAGCGAGCGCCCGGGTTCTGTGCCGTCGCGGTTGAGGGGGAACCAGTCCCAGCCTTTGAGACGACCGTTTGGGGCGATTTGGTTGCCGCGGGGACGGTAGCCAAAGGGGTGGTAGTCGTCGTCGTCGTCGTCGTCTCGATCGTCTTCATCTGCATCATCGAAATCATCATCGTCGTCGTCATCATCTTCTTCATCACCTGACCCAAGATCAGCTTGTGCATCATCAAAATCGACGGCGAGAAGGGGAGACATACCAACGCTTAGTATTCCTCGATCGAGTACCCCGGCTTGAACGAGCTCGCGTAATGCCGTCGCGGGGATCAACAATCTCGCTGGTCCACCGGGTCGGTCCGGTGGTTGAAGATACTGCATCAGCAGGGCTTTTTCGGGCGACATGGGTCATCAGTGTGTTTTTCTCTGCAGTGTTACGGGAGAGAGGCATCACCTTGAATTCTCGCATCGTCCGTCTGCGAAGCGGTCTCTTCCCGCGCGGCTTCACGTTCCGCGGCGATAAGGTCTGAGAAATCTTGTATCTGTGATGCATCGAGGACCTCGTCGTCGTCGTTGTCGTTGTCGTCGTCGTCCTCGGTCTCTTGAGCGTCTGGTTCATCCTCGAACGGATCGAATTCGCCTTGGACGAGGTCGTCGTCATCCGTCCATTCCGAGTCCTGCATGTCGAGAGGGAAAAAAGATCCGAGAGAGGCCTTTGAGATCCTTGCACCGACTGTTCCTCGACGAACACTGGATGCGCCTCCTTGATCCCTCCCCTCACCCGCTTGTCATCCCCCGTTGGGTCATTGTCCCCTTCCCTCCCTGCCGATCCCGATTCCCCACCGGCCATCTCCGTCCCTCTCCCCCGCCGCCGGCCGCCGAAGAGAGAACCCCCCCTTCCCTCCCCCGCCCGACTCTGGCCGACGACTCCCCGTTCAAGAGGATGGATGACGTCGAGCCGCCTGGGTGGCCACCGACAAGAACCAACGTTGAACACAAGGAAACCCACAGACAGGGACATTGAAACGAAACAACGACAGGCAAAGCAAAGCAAGCAAAGCAAAGCAAGGATGCCCGACGGGAAAAAAGTGCCCAAGAGTAGGCATCTGGTGTGGTATCGGGAGGTGAGTGGTGTGGTGTGGTGTGGTGCGGGGCGGTATGGTGCGGGTTTCAGCCGTTCTCGCCGTTGACGCGGGGGTTCTGAGGGGACGGGGGAAGCATAGGATGAGTGGGTGGTCGGGTTCTTGCGGCGCTTGATGAGGTGGAAGAGAAGACAAGAAGGGGCCAGTCGGAAAAACGTGCAAGGATCGTCGGACCGATTGCGCAGTACAAGATGATCGAACAGGGCTTTCCTACATTGCCGCCCTCAACGTCCCGGAACGAGGATAACCAGCGCGCAGTGCCATCGAGGAAAACATACGGGCCAAGGAGCGGCCTTACGTAGCAGCGGAAACCCCTCACAACGCACGCACGGACCACAAGTACTCGAGCAATGGACCCAACACCCACATTCCAAAGTCCAACGGCTCGAAATGTCGACACGACTCGCGGCTGCGACCCAACATTTCATCATATCCAATCCCATCCTCCGAACCTCCACCAGCAAACGGCGCACAGACCGTCTTTTTTCGCCGAATAGCCCGACTCGAGATCCCTCGACGCCCCCCCCCTCAAAAAAAAAAAAGCAAAAGACGTATCCTCATTCTACGACACCGAAATCGACGCACCCCGTTTTCGCGCACGGGAACCTCGCTGAATCCCGCAAGGGTTGGACATTCCCGCTTTGGACAATGATCCGCGCCGTCCTGGCGTCCCATCGCGTGCTTGCGCCCCTGCTGCTTTTTTTTTCTTTTTTTTCGAGGGGAATCCCTCGCATTGGACGAGCAGGAATAATGTCGTAGAGGTTGTGCAAGGGCCCATCTCACGACCGCATCTCATTCGGACGATCCCGTGGTTCGGCATTTTGGACGTTTGGGCTTTCGGCATCTCGGGTACCGAGAGGACGCGCGCGCACCGAAACCAATCTGTCGGGTTGGGAACGCAACTGTTCTACAATTCAGATGAGCGGATGCTTGTCGGTGGCGAATGTAGCGGAGGGGGCGGGCGGGGATACCAAAACGGAGGGCTTGGGCTTGGTTGCTGCTGCGACGTTGAATCTCCCCCGTCAAGACCGTGTCCTTTGCATAACCACAACTCCTTGACCGAATCTGACCCTTGCCTCCATCAGATCGTGCCCGCAACCCTCCCCGTCATCCTCCTCGGCACCGGCATCTTCTTCACCCTTACCCTCCTCCAAACGCACCTTTCCCACTCGCGCTCGCTCGAGGATAGCGCCGCACGGATCACAGCGCTCGAGGATGAGCTGCGCGAATTACGCGAGAGCCAGAAACGACAGGCGGTGAATTGGAGTGCGGGTCAGTAACGCGCACGAGTCCTTGTCGTCGGCCGCCGCCGCCGCCTCCGTGGAGCGGGGTTCACTGATGCCGCCCCCTGACAGGTCTCGGGACGGTCGTTCGACGCGTGAGGGATCTGGGAAGGGAAGTACACGCGCACGACCACGTCGAACATGTCGAGCCGGTCGTTCCGCCCGAACCGGTCAAGCCGTCCTTGACGCAACGTCTTGCCGCCATCAACCCATTCCGCACGGCCGAGGTCGAGCAAAAAGGAGATGCCGCCGCCGCCGCCGCCGCGCACATCGCGGGAGAAAAGATGGATACGCTGCGTGAGACCGCGGAAGCCAAGGCGGCGCGTGTCAAGAGCGAGGTCACGCAGAGAATGGATACCGTGCCGGCGCGCGCCGATCCGACCACGGCTAGTCCGACGCTCGCGACACGTCTTCTCTCGACGTTTGGAAACCCGCAAACGGACGACGCCAAGGTACAGCGGGATCTCGAGAATATAAAACGTGCCGCTGGACAGGTGGCCGGGGAAGCAACGGATACTGTCGAGGCTGCCAAGAAACGTCTCGAACGTGTCGACGCGAACAAGGTCAAGGAGTCGCTCGTCGCGGCGGAAGAAAAAGTCGAGGACGCCGTGACGCCGCTCGCCGTTGCCACGGGGCAAAAGATGGACTCGATTCGTGAAGCCGCCACGGCAAAGGCATCCGACATCAGCGCCGAGCTCGAACACCGGGTGGATACCCTGCCGGCACGTTCTGATCCCGCTACGGCAAGCCCATCGCTCGCGTCGCGATTGTTTGCAACGTTTGGCAACCCCCGAACCGACGATGTCAAGGCGCGAGAAGATTTGCGCGCCGTCCAGGCCACCGTCGAGCACCTCGCCGAGAAAGCGGTCGATACCGCTCATGCCGCCAAGGAGCGCCTCGAACACATCGACATGGGCAACGTCAAGCAGCGCGTCGTCGCGGCCGAGGCAAAATTGCAAGATGCCGTGGCCCCGCTCGCGAGTGCGACGGCCGACAAGATGGACGTGCTTCGTGAGACTGTCACGGCGCGCTCCGCCGATCTCGACGAGACCGTGCGCGCGCGGTTGGACGCCTTGCCGGAGCGCGGGATCGACAACCCTTCGCAGGGCGTCGATCCCGTTCTCGCCTCTCGGCTTGTTGCGACGTTTGGAGATCCGGCCGACGATGCGCGACTCACGCAAAGGGAGATTGGGGATGCTGTTGGTATGGGAAACGTTGTGCGGGCGGAAGAAGGCATTGCGGCTGCCAAGCAAGGCTTGAACGCGGCCAAGGACGTCGCCGGCGAGATGGTGGATCAGGTGGAGAACATTGTCGAGGAAAAGCGCGCCCGAGGCTGGTGGCGGTCGTAGGGTATTCAACCATAATGCGTATATTGATCTTGAGATTGCCCTCAGTTGCGCGGCGATACCTTATCACCATTGTCGTCGCCACCTCGCCACCAAACACGTGGATTTTGCCCATTGTTTCGGAATCAGGGGAGCATGGAGGAAGGCGGGATGGCAGGGAATCGGCACAGGGCCGATTCGCATAGGAGATTCAACGACTTTTCAGACCACGAGTTGCTCTGATGTCGACGTGGCTTTCAGAGGGATGAAGCAGACACCTCGACTCTGTACCTCACACATCTCGGTCGCGCGCGCTCTTGTGCCGCTCAAACGGCTGTTCAAATCCGACTGCGACCGTCCCGAACAGTAGTTTGGAATTCCTTGCGGCTTTCGAGAACTCTTTTCAGGCATATCGCTTGAGGAACGAGTTTCGTAACAGCAGCACTTGCGGACGACACTGAAGGAACCCGCCGGTAGAGCTCGGCACGACATATCATCGATTAATGCCCGGAGCAATGGGCAAAAGCATAGCAGCTCAGACTGCCTACAAATCTCTTCCTGTCGGGCTGATTAGCTGGCTAGTTGAGGTGTGCAGGTCAACAGCCAAGTTCCGCTCCCAGCGATACGGAAGACGCGAACCCGGGACCAAAGGACGGCAGAACCGACAGCGCGACAGCGCTCGGAACGATTTTTTTTTCCATTGACCGACAGAGAAATTGAGCAAATGTCGAGATCGACCTAGCGATCTAGTGAACAAATGCAGGTATCGAGCTTTCTGCTATCTCGCTCTTAGCCTTCCCAAGCTCTTTCCCGCGGACAGAGATTTCGTAGCTGAATGCGCTATAGACATACAGCGGCCGGGTCGGGAGCTTTGAGAGCCCTTCGGAAGGTGATTGTGTTCACTCCCGCGGTCTCGTAACTCGCCTAGCCTTCTTCTGAGCAGCTTTCTGAGCTGTTCCCTTGAGCTCTTCTGCCGCTTCATCGCCCAGCAGCTCGCCCATCAGCTGATGACTGCCTTGTCGCCCTGCAGCTGCTTTTTTCGATTGATCCGCGGGATTTCAGTGATCGGCGGTCATTTCAGCATCCCGTCTTCTTCTCGTCTTCCACCGGCCAAATCCAGCTGAGACCGAGGGAAAGCTTCTTGGGAACACCGTATCAAGACATGTTTCTCTCGCTCTTCTTCCTGCATCGCTCCGAGCCGAGGAGCTGAACAGCGCTGCAGATCCATCATAGCTTTCATGTGCGCGCAATACAAGCTTAGCTATCCAGGGACAATCGCAAACTGCAAACGAAATACCTCCAGCAGCCAGGTATCGAGCTAGCTGAATGGCTAGCTGAAACCGCTGGGCCGCCGCTCAGCCATCAACCTCTCCAGCGTGTTGCGCCTGTTTGCAAGCGAAACCAGGTTCCGGATGGAACACACGGGACTGGGTGACGGATGCGGCAAGAGAGGTTACACTAACGGTTGAGATAGCGTCTCGAATGGCCTATCGACTTGGGCAGGAAATTTCTCCCTAGCTCAGCGTTTATAAAGACAGTACTGCCATTCACTCCGCCCCCGTCCCTCGGCGACTCGCAACCAACACCATGTCGCGCCCTTCAGGAGACCACTTGGACCGTCCAGCGATACACCATTCCGAGTCCACCAACTCGGCCATGGGCCTGCTCAACGAGGGCTCCGAAGGGCAGTCTGCTTATCCCGAAACTCCCGGATTGTCAACTCCCGGCATCTCGCGTGCGCCATCTTTGGATCAGTCTCGCGCCGATGTCAACCTCGCCAATGCCATTCCCATGGTTCCGTCCGTCTCCGTCTCAAATTTCGATCAGTTTGACGAAACAGCCGCTGCCAGCGGAGTCGATAGGCCGGGGAACGGAGAGGCCTCGCGAGCATCGAGCATCGGTATTGACAGGCCAGAATACGGAGATGCATCGCGCGCATCGAGCATGTTCTCCGGCTTCAAGCGACGAAGCAAGGCGCCTTCACGAGCACAGTCTGTTCGATCCGCCGCCGGTAAATCATTCCGGTCCGGTATGACGGGCAAGACGAATGCTACGACCATGACGGCGCGAAAGCCGTTCCAAAGTACGCGATTGAAGGGGGAGATTTACAAGCCGTGGTTGGAGCACAAGGATCCGGCGCTCAGGTGGGCACGATGGATTACCCTGGCCTGCATTGTCATCGGATTCGGTCTTGCCGGCTACAGTGAGTATTTCATCAGGGAAAACACAAGCAGCGCGCTGACCCTTGATAGTCTGCTACGATGGCTACAAGGCCGTTCCGAATGTAGGCAAGCTCTGCTCAGTCCTCGATGAAGACTTTAGCGGCGGCTTCAACACCGATACGTGGACCCGTGAGGTTCGACTGGACGGCTACGGCAATGGCCAATTCGAATGGACTACGGCCGACGAGGAAAACTCGTTCGTCAAGGATGGCGTGCTCTACCTCGTGCCGACATTGACCGCCGACAAGATCGGAGACGATGCGGTCGTCAACGGTTACACCTTGAACTTGACAACGGACGGCACCTGTACTTCTACCAACGTTACCCAATGCGCCGCCGTTTCCAACTCGTCTCTCTTGCAAATCATCAACCCGGTTCGAAGCGCTCGAATTCATACCAAGAACTCTTTCAGCATCAAATACGGCAAGGTTGAAGTTACAGCGAGAATGCCCACGGGTGATTGGCTGTGGCCGGCCATTTGGATGCTGCCCAAGGACAATGTGTACGGCGAGTGGCCGAAATCGGGAGAAATTGATGTGAGTCCCAAGCCACAGGGAATGTAACGCTGTGCTAACGATCCCTTGCAGATTGCCGAAGCACGAGGCAACAATGCGTCCTACGGTTTCCGAGGCAACAACTATGTCAATTCCGCTTTGCACTGGGGCCCGACACCCAAGTACGACCGTTACTACTGGACCCAGGGCTGGCGAAACATGCGACGTGCCACGTGGGCCGACGACTACCACACGTTTGGCATGGAATGGAACGAAGACTTTTTGTGGACCTATGTCGATTCGCGTGTCAACCAGGTCATCTCGCTTCGATTCAACAAGGAGTCCTTCTGGGACCGCGGTAAATTCCCCACAACGATCGCCAATGGCAGCGACATTGTCAAGCTCTCCAACATTTGGTCAAAGTCGGAAAAGAACGTGGCGCCGTTTGATCAGGAATTCTACCTGATCATGAACCTCGGCGTTGGCGGCACGAACGGTTGGTTCCCGGATAGTATCGGCGGCAAGCCATGGATCGATGATTCGCTCAGCGCCATGAGTGATTTCTGGCTCGCCAAGGACAAGTGGTACAACACCTGGCCCGAGGACAAGAGCAAGCGAGGTCTGGCCGTCAAGCAGGTCAAGATGGTGAGTCTTGGAGTGGTTTCATGCGATTGGCTAGTGCTGATGGTCTTTACAGTGGCAAAAATGTTAGGATCGAGGGCCGACATAGATGGTTTATAATGACTGTAGCCTGTATCTTTCCGTATTGTAGCTTATCGATATCGTGACTGAAGAGTCTGTGCGAGGCATCTGCATAATCAGCGAGGGCGTGATTTTGTGTCGCTACCGTAAAACCATGCGAGGTACCACGATGGCGGCTCAATGATCGCCCAAGGGCTCCATCAGCTAATGCTCGTTCGCGGTCCAAAGGGCAATGCAGTGGGGATTCGAGCTGGAGCGATTCGAGCGACGCACGACAAGATACCAGTAGGAGGCGATCAGAGCGCGCCGTACGGAAAAGAGAGCGAACGAGACAGAAACCAGGAATACCGCCTACTGGCATCGTCCGCAGTGGAAATTCCAATCTTCTCCAACAATAATGTTACACTAGAATACATACTGAATACAACCCATCTACCACGATCATCCCTGCCCGGCCGTCCACCGCAAACAATCTCATCTACCTTCGCCTCGCCGATCGTCCCGACTTTCTCCTCGCCTTGGTTGTACCCTGTCGATTCATGCCCTTGCTTTCCGGCCGAATCGAGAGGCCCTTGGACATGCGCCATTCTTCACGTCGGTTCAACCGCGGTCCCGAAGTGGAAATCTTTTTGGGTTCGCCCTCCATGTCGGCTAGAAGAACCGTCAGCGACGAGACTTCGCATGGGAATGCAGCATCGACTCACCATCTTCACGCTTGACATCCTCGGCCTTGACTTGCTTATCCCCCTCGACAGTCTCCTCGTCATCGACCTTCATCTCATCCTCCTTGACATCAGGCTTGACGAGTTCGCCCTCGGTCGTCAATTTTGACGAAAGTCGTTGCAGACGCGCGGCATGATGTACGGCGTAGAAGGAATCGGTCCGCTTGGCGGTGCGTGCTGCGACCTTTTTCTTGTTTCGGAGTGATTTGCCCATGGTTGCGGATGGTGGATGAGAAATGAGCCATGAGATGCAAGACAGACGCCGCTCGAAATATGCCTCTATGGCATAAATTCTCGAGGCGACACGGAGATGGCGCGCATGTCCGCCCCTCGACAAAGTAAACAAACAGCGCGTCATCTCGACCGTCTGCTCGTCTGAGACGTTTTGTAGGCCAAATGTCACCCAAGATGAGTTCTGAATCGTACGTCTTGCCATCCGCCCCCCGGGTCTTGCTGACGCTTTCTAGGTTCGATGAAGCGTCTCTACGGTCGTACATGCGCAAGCTGATGGAGGCGACGCTGAGCAGTAAGCTGCTCGCGTCATATCCGTGACGCGACTGATCCCCTCGTCAAGATGTTGGCTATGATAAAACCCAAGTAAAGCGCTTCAGCCAGGAGCTCAGTGCGGTACGTGCTCGCTTTCCACTCGACCTGACTGACGAATTTCATAGCGGATAAAAGATCGAATGGTAGAGCTCGGGCCGGCGCACTGGAAATACATTGCGAGTTCCGTCACCCTTGTCCGGGATCGCGTTGGCTGAGTCGGTTATAGGTGACCATCATGATCAATGAAAATCTTGGACAAGCCGGACGGTAAGGCTTCAACCACAGCGATTCCTACCGCGGCTGCTCATTCGCTTCGTAGCGCCGACATGGCCAATCATTGGGGACCCAAGGATGCGTGCATTCAGGAAATTTACAGTAACGTACGTCAGCCTTCCGTCCCTGTGGCTTCCTCACGGACCCATTGGGCAGGAAAACATCATCTGCGTCTGCTTTGCATACGTCGTGCGGACACGATCTTAGCCGGCGCGAAGCATTTCGCGTTCAAATGTGTAGCGGAGGACATTGCCAAAATCGTCGTACGCTGTAACAGAAATCGTCCATATAAAATCCCATTACATTGCCCGCCCTAATCCGTATACGCCCCCTCGGACGCATCCGCCGCATCCCTTGCATACTTGTACAAGATTCCCCGCTTAAACCTCGGCTCCCGCTTGCCCGTCCTTTCCCATTCCTCGCGTCGCGATGCAAGCTCCTCCTCGGACACCTGCACCGAAAGCGTATTCTTCTCGGCATCAATCGTCACGATATCGCCATCCTTGACAAGTGCGATCGGTCCACCAACGAAAGCCTCGGGCGTGACGTGGCCGACGACGAAGCCTCGGCTTGCGCCAGAGAATCGACCGTCGGTGATGAGCGCAGTGTCATTGCCCAAGCCGGCTCCCATGATGGCGCCGGTGACCTTGAGCCTGAACGCAAAGACATCAGCACGAGCGTTCGAGCAGAACCGGAGCGAGCGACTCACATCTCGGGCATTCCCGGACCACCCTTGGGACCCTTGTAGCGCAAAACGACGACGGTGCCCTTGGTCAATCGATGCTCGGCAATCGCATCGAGCGCCTGCTGCTCCTGATCAAAGCACATGGCCTTGCCAGAGAAGAAGACGCCTTCTTTGCCGGTGATCTTTGCGACGGCGCCTCGAGGCGAGAGGTTGCTGCGATAGGGTTAGCACGAGTCTCTTTGCGACCGAGTCGAGAACGTACCCCTTGAGGATTCGCAAGTGACCCGTCGACTTCATTGGCTTCTCGATTGGTCGGATAACGTCCTGGGTGGTGAAATCGAGCTCGGCCGCGTGCTGCAGGTTTTCCCGCATCGTCTTGCCCGTCACGGTCATGATGCTGTGCCCAAGTCAGCTCAAGTCGCGGCACAAAGGCTGGGCTCCCAACTCACTCGCCATCGATGAAGCCCTTCTCCATCAAGTAACGCAAAATCGCCGGCGTTCCACCGACCTTGTGCACGTCCTCCATCACGTACTTTCCACTCGGCTGCAAATCCGCCAGGACGGGCGTCTTGTCGGCAATCATTTGGAAATCGTCGATCGTCAAGTCGACCTTGCATGCCCGCGCAACGGCGAGCAAGTGCAGGACGGCGTTGGTCGAGCCGCACATGACCATGGCAATGGTGATGGCGTTGAGGAATGCCGGACGCGTCATGATATCCAGCGGTCGAATGTTCTTTTCCAGCAACGTGCGAAGGTACTTGCCCGCTCGTGCACATTCTTGCTGTTTCTCCGGGTAGACGGCGGGAAGACAACTGCTGTAAGGCAGCGTCATGCCCATGGCTTCCATGATCGATGACATTGTGTTGGCCGTAAACATGCCGCTGCACGAGCCGTACGACGGACACGCGTGTCTAACGACATCGTCGTGCTGCTCCTTGGAAACATCACCGGCAATGTATCCTCCGTAACTCTCGTAGAAACTTCCAATATTGAGCGGATCACCAGCCTTGGCGTTGAGCGCGGGGCAGTCGACTTCTCGCTTGCCGGCCTGGATGGCACCGCCGTAAATGATCAACGTCGGCCGGTTGTATCGCGCGGCAGCGATCATGGCACCGGGCATGTTCTTGTCGCATGCCGGGAGAAGGATGGAGCCGTCGTATCGGTGAGCCTCCATGATGGTCTCGATTGAATCTAGAAGTAGGGTTCGTTTCGGTCGCGTTTGCGTGTTTTAGTCAACTCACCCGCGATCAGATCTCGAGAAGGCAACGAGTAGGACATGCCGTCGTGGCCCATACCGATGTTATCGCTGCGAGGAATTAGCCGCGCTTGCGTTAAAAGTCGGAACGAACGCTTACCTGACTCCGACCGTCGCAGTCTGGAAACCCACCATCCCACAGTCCTGCACGCCCTTCTTGACAATCTTCCCAAAATCATTGAGATGGGTATTACATGGGTTACCTTCTCTTCTATCAGTTTTGTCCTCTCCTACAATCCCAAAGAGCAACCCACCTTCAAACCATACGGAAGCGATGCAAACTTGGGCCTTGTGGAGGTCTTCGGGTTGCAGACCGAGCGCATACATGTAAGCTTGCGATCCACCCCGCGATGGATCCTCCGTCAAAAACGCCGAATGCGCATTGATCTTGACGGCCGTGTTCTCCTGTGATTGAGGGGCGGGGTCGTGACCGAAAGCGTCGGCGACCTTGGATCGCGGGATCGAGTGGATGTTGACTTCTCCGGCAGACATGGTCGCTAGACGTGAAATTGATGGTGGAGGAACGTAAAAATGATGGCGGTGCTGAGCGATGCCTGTAGTACCTGTGTCCTGCAAAGTCAAAGAGAGAGGAAGAGGATGAGGTGGAGATGCTTTTGTGCAATTCAGCCCATTTGACTGGCTGAGCGGAAACGCGGACCAGACGGACGCGGGATCGGCGTTCGGGACGGACGGACCGTTGATGGAAGCTAGCGTATCGCTAATGGAAGCTAATTGATCTCGCCTAGCGAGCCGGGGTCACGTGACCGCAGGAAGCTCGCGAGAATACGCTGGTGAAGCTGCTGGTGTTGTGGACAGAGCGAGCTCTGCCGTAAGCCAACGTTGGTCGGCTGTGGACGGCTCGGCGAAAGTTTGCTGCGAGAAGCTTGACGAGCAGAGGGGGACGCAGATGGGCGTCTCCGTGATTCCGTGTCGAGTAGGGTCGACACCTGTTGATCTCTCGACAATTGTGCGCGTCGGACGCTAGACTTCCGAAAGCTCTGTCGGGTCAAATGGCAAATGGGACGAGTCTGCGAATGGTCTCCCGCTTCCTTTTGAGCCGACTTAGACGATTGTGACTGTCTTGTGAGTGGACTTTCCGAGACTTGCGCTTGTGATTGAAATAGGGTCAGGCTGTCTCGCAGGCTTTCGGAACCCTTCCGTTGGATGATCTGGCTTGTGCAGAGGGTACTGAGGGAAAAGTCGGACACCCTTGCCACCGCCTTTAGACGTCGCCATGGATCCTATTCAAGATGTCGCAGGTCAGTGGCGAATCAAGTCGCCGGACACAGAGCGTACCTTCAGGAATGGACAGATTTTGGCATGGAGCCACCACTTGTCCGGTTCATAGCGAGTGTAAATGGTCGCACCTTTCCTCTTCCTTGACCGTGAATGTGTGTAGGGCCACGCAGAATCACCCATTCGGCACCAGCACTTGTAGTGAGTTGCGTCGTAGTCGGCAATGATCTTCTTGCTTAGTAGATCCTCGTAGAACGCCTGTTGGCTCAGTGTTCGGTCTGGGGACGGCAGGAAAGGCGAGTAATCAGGAGATGGCGTGCCGAAGACCCGAGCAAGTCGTCCGTCGCCTGATGACCTCGCCGCCACTTGTTCTTCGAGGGGAACTCCTTCGCTCGTGGCTACAGTGTTTTCCCCTTGGCCGGAAGTCTTGGGCTTTTCAAGCGGAAATTGCGGAAAGCGACGCATGGCCACACCGTCCTGACTGTACTCGGCCCATGGATCCTGCAGACGATGTGATTACTACGCTGTTTTACAGGTCGACACACCCGATGCTCACCAGGAGGAATTGACAGGTCTTGGCATGGGTCCACCACTTGTGTGCTCTATACGTAAAGTCCTGCGTTCCGCTTCTTCTAGCCCGATCGACGTGCGTAATACTTTTGGGCAGATGACTTCCCTTTGGCGTTGTAGGCGACATGGCACCAGCAGGAGAAGCGTTCTTCATCGAATCCGGCGATGATCTTCTTGGCTGCGAGGTCCTGGTAGAACTCTAGTCCTCTGAAAGTCCCGTCGACGGGCGGCACCCAAAGCGAAGCTCGAGAGACCTCGTTTGTCGACACTTGGCCGCAATCGGCGGAAGATGACGACACGCGGGTCTCACCACCCGCCACTGGGAGCGCTGGCTTGATCAGCGGGAACCGGGGGTACTTCCTCGAATCTCCTGCTGTTGCTCCAGGGATCCGAGCCCACGGATCCTATAGGCGTAGCGATCAGGGACATTTTGAAAGAAGGAAACGAGGACGCGCACCTTGAGGAATTCACAGACCTGGGCATGAGTGTACCAATGCTGTATCGTGAAGGGCGTCCTTGTCCGCACCCCTCGGACGCTTCTTGAGCCAAGGTGTAAGATACTCAGCCTTACACAACCCCGGTCCGCCTTGGCAGCATGACGCCAGCACGAGAAACGCTGCTCATCGTATCCGGCGATGATCTGTTTCTTTCGCAAGTCTTCATAGAACGCCTGGCCTTGCGAGGAGCGATCGATAATGGGCAGAAACGGCGAGTACTCGGGAAGGTCTACACCAAAATGTCTAGTTTTCGTGGAAAATTCCGCCGTCTGTTGTCCTGCGGCGCAAGAATTTTCTGGGATGGGGTCGACATCTTCACTTTGACGCGGTATGCTTGACTTTTTCAGTGGAAACTGAGGAAATTGTCGTGAAGGTACACCGTGCGAGGTTTGGATCGCCCAGGGATCCTGCAATGCTCAAGGTCAGCAGTGATCAGACGGGAAAGCAGAATGCATACCGTGAAGAACTTGCAAAACTTGGCGTGGCTGTACCACTTGTGCACTCTTTACAAATACTTTCCGCGAATCTTCCCGTTGTTGTCCATTGGATCTGTATGCGAGAAACCGAGGCTGACCTCCTGACTACCGTTCGACTTTGCTACCTTGCACCAACACAGGAACCGGGTCTCATCATATCCGGGTATGATCCGTTTAGCTCGCAAGTCCTCAAAAAAGTCCTGTCCGCGAAGAGTTCGGTCGATGGGTGGCAGAAAAGGGGAATAAAGAGGGAGTTTAATCCTATAAGGCTCACTTCTGCCTTTGGTGGGTTCTCGATTGGAGCCGGAAGACTCCACCGGCTGACGTCGGAAAGGCTCGGCGGTAACGATCAGTGACGCTTGGTCACAGAGATTGTGAACTTCTGGCGAGTATTCGGATTCGGAGTCGAAGGCAATTGAGGATTTCACCAACTGGCCTCGGGAACGAGTGGTAATAACGCTTCCTAACGCTCGGTAACAGGGTTCGCGAACGTCTGGCGTAGATTCAAATTCAGAGTCGGAGAGGCCGTCCGGCAAGTATGCTGATTCGCCGCCTGTACTGTGATCGTCGCCCGGCGAGTACTCGGATTCACGGTCGGAACAGTTGTCGGCATCAGAACCCGATCCATAGGCGCCGTTATCAGATTGCGTTTTCCTGCTCAGATTTCGACGCTGTACGAGAGAAATGCTCAGCCAATGTCTCCTTTCAACGTCACCATCAGGGTCAGCTGGTACTAACGCGTTCAATCTCTTTTCCCAGTCGCACCTCACTGCCCGCCGGCAAGGGATGTCGCCCTCCCCTCCTCTCGCTCATGCTGCCCGGTTTCTTGTTTGGATGTTCTATAGGCGCTCAATTTCGGGAGCCAAGTTCGGATGTAGCTTTCTCCACTGATTCAGCTTAGAGATATCAACATAAAGAATCAAGACTACTGCTTCTCGGGTCACTTACCTGGTCCGGATATCAAAGGTAAAATCGTGCGGCGTAGGTGCAGAGCTGTCGTGGGGATTGCGATGTTGACTAATTCGGTGGCAATAAGGCAGATACTGCCGGAAACTTCGACTCTTGCCCGCAGCGAGAATGCGCTCTACTTGCACGGCTGTTTTGATCTGACGTGTAAGATTGCTGGGAAATCGACAGTGATTGATCGGGTCCGCACAGCTGTCTGTCCGTTACACAATGGCAGGAAAGGGAGAGGCAGGTCCGACAACGTCACAACGCGTCAATTCTACCGAAAACGGCAAACAAACTTGAACAAGACAAAACAACAAGTGTACTGGAACACTACCTTCCATCAAAGCGCAAACCGAAGCAACTCAACCGTTCTCAACCGCGATGACCCCGTTTTGTGTTTCACGGACTGCATCCGCGTTCGGCATCATGAAACGGATGACCTTCGTGTTCGATTTGCTCCTTTCTCCGCGACATTAGCTGGTTTACACGAACTTGACATCTTCTAGCCAGTTCTGGCCTGGGAAAAGCCAAGCTTTCCTGATCATCATTTTCATATTGATTTGATGACTTTTGAAATGCATGTACTAGCTAAATCTTTTCTGGATTTCTGAATTTCATCAGCCAACCTTAGAAACAGATCTTCTGTATCACAACGTCCGATATGCGGTCCTATCCGTTGATCCTGCCAATTAGACTTCGTTCGGCCACAGGCAGTCATCTAGAGTTCTCAGGGAACTGGTCAATCTGTTGATGGCAGACCCGCACAAGGGAAGGAAGGACACAATCGTCGTGCTTTGCGCCAAGCGACTGGAAAGTGCTGCATGCGGTTTGATGGAAAACGTTGGCGATTGGGGTCGACCAGCCAGCCGATATCTTCGGGAGGTTATCGAAATTCTCGAATGTCCAGTCCGAATCCCCCCGCCGTGGGAATGACGAGGACACTCGAAATTTTTTATCATTATAACGTAGTTGCATGGCAGAAAAGTTGTCCAATATATATACAAAGTGGTCGGCCTCGATAACGCCAAGTACGGTTGTCCCTCGCAATTCGAGCCGGCCACACCAAAATATCATGCCGACCTGCCCAGCTAAAGGATCAGCGGCATCCGCCGAATGCGATAAGACCTTGAGAACGTGAGTCCTTCCGCAAAACTTTTCGCCTTGACACAACACTAAAGTGTATCATCGACCAATGCTCGGGCTCATAACACCAGGAACACTGATGTCGAAGAGCTTGTATCGATCCAGACGGCAGACGAAGGCCGAACATCTATGATGTCACCAAGCGAAGTGGTGAAATTATACTGGAGGAATGGATCGTTCAAGAATGAGCTTCGGCTTCAGTCGCGAGGATGGCAAGCTATGGGTCAGCCCGGAAACTGAATTCGAGAGGGAATGCTGAACGAAGTATCTATCTTTGTAGTCCTCTACGGAATCAGGAACCAATTGAAAGACATGGCCAACACTGCCTTTTCGGCACTCAACGAACAAGAGGAGGAAGTCCCAACACTCGCTTGGAATCAATGGAGGATTCTGATGGATGAACTCCGCGCCGCTCGGCTTTATCTTCAGGTGGGCCCGCTTTCCCACTGCCTGATCAGGTTTCAGACCGATTGATACGTCATGGCATGGCGGCAGAGCAATGTCTGCATTTCCAATATGCACGCCATCAATGTGCGTTCGATGGACGAGGACGAGGCAAATTGTACGCCCGGGCCGAACTCGCCGCCCATGGACCGGATACAGGTCGAAGAGGCGGACGAGCTCATGTCCGATGACGAAGAACTGTCGCAGCAAACTGCAGATATCCAGATGGGTGAAAGCGCCATTGAGCAGCTTCGGAAGTTTAACTACGTGCAAATGTAAGTCTAGGCTCGAAGTTGTGGTTGGGCGAAACTGATGATGTATTAGGTTCAAAGAGCGGGACGCCTGGAAACGTATCTAGCCGTGTAAAGGTTGTACTTGGGGTCTTCGCAAGATCCATAAAAGGCAAATGGCGGGAAACGTACCTTATCAATGGGGCTGGCAGCGGCGCTATCATCGGATATGCAGAGGAAATAGATAGATTCGGTGACCGACTGCGAAGTAGCGGAACATGCAAGTATCAGAAAGAGCCTATCTGGAGAGACAAGATTGAGCAGAGACTTACATCACAATCGTTTCATTGTTCTTGAAGTCTCCCGACCGCTTCCACGCGTTGCATGTACATCGTTGCCATTTGCGAACTCTAAGGATAGAACAAATGAGCCATGCCTCTATGGTTGCTAGTTCGACTCACAAATACTTCGTAAGCAAACGTATCCGACGAATATGTTCCTGGGACCGCTCTTTCTTGAGACTCTTGGCTGATTGAACCCTGTGATTCCGGTTGAGGGTGACACGATTGGTCGAGAATTTCAGTATCGCTTTCAAGATGGGCTCGTATCGCTGAAGCAAGAAGGCCAGAAGATCTGTGGGACATCACTTGAGTGGTGATCCCTTGACGCAGTGGAGAAAAGCTGGAAACTTGGAAGCGGCCGAAGTCCACGATTCCGTGGGCCAGACTGTTTATGCAGTGATTGACTGTAGGCGCGGGTGGCAAGTCTGAGGGGCGATCGTCTTCAGTAGTTGTATGACGAAAGCTGTCCATCTCTACAAGCGATATGGTTGAAACGTGGGCTCTGTACTTGTTGATTTGGAGAACTATAATAATGCTTTAAACTCCTTGAAGCAGAGCAGATACCGTCAGTAGCAAATTGTCGCACGGGCAGTCTCGCCGTTTTCGATTTAAAAGTCTCGCCCTAGATGTATGTTCATTGCGCATTCCTGCACGGCCTTAATACTGGCGGAAGCCAAGTTGGGAATGCCGGATGAGCGAAGGCTTTTCGCGGTGGCACGTCGACAAGCATCGTGGGTAGGCCGGGTAGAACTAAGCGCGCATCGTTAGTGAAACGTATCCGAGGTCGCCTGGACACGCACATTGCCTGTCAAAGCCCGCAAATTACCCGACAATCAAACACCTCCATATCGCGCCGAAGCGCCCCCGACTCAGGCGAGTCTGGCGTGACGCTCGGTCTGCTGACTGTGCGACGTCATCTTCAGCGTGTAACCCCTCGAGAGCTTGTTCCGACTCACCCGGACGCCGTTGGCAAACCCTTGAGCATTGCCTCAGATCCGGCACCTTGCCCCTACTTCTGCTCGAAGTACCCCCTTCACACCTTATAGGCTTTGCACAGCAAGACATGACTCCCACCGGGGCACTCTCCCAAATTCGTTCTCGAAAATGATACTGATTGGCCTTCTCGACTCGGCGCCGGGAGCTTTAAGGCAGCGGTACGGCGAATGTCGTAGAGCACGATGAGGTGCGCCGTATTGCGTACAGGACAGGCGTTTTGCTCTGCCGGGATGAGAGAGAGAGGGCCTTTTGAAGTCTGACGTTGTCGAGGCTAGGGCAGAGAGAGGGCAAGCAGCAGAATGGGTCTTCAACATGACGGGCGGACAGACTCCAAAGCGACAAGATGTTCGGATCGAGGAATGTGTTGAGAGGTACCTTCGAATCACTCTGGGCTTGAGACTCAAGCTGACAGGCAAATCCTGGCCATGCGTCTGTGTTCTGAGAGTTCCTGTGCTTTGCATCGCAGCGCTGGCTAGCTGTGTGGCCTCGCTTTTTCTTGACCATTGCATCGGGGTTCGCTAATGGCACCTCCTAGATGATGTAGTTCAGGGGCTGCTTTCGCTCGACCTGCGTGAACCGGTACGCCGACCGGATCCAAGTCGGAGGTGGGAACACAGGCGCAAATTAGTCGTGGGCCTGATCCAACTCGAAGTTGGGATCAACCTTAATGACCGTGCGCGCCAAGAGATCGATACGCTTGACCATCAGTCTGCGACGTACACAGCCTTCCTTTCCCTGGAGACGCGCTGCGATGGCCTTGATCGGCTGACCCTCCTTTGGCTTGGCGGTAGGGGCGTCGACACAGTCAGTGTTCTTCTAGCTGACGACGTGATATTGTACGGGCTGGCGTTCAGCTATATACCACCTGTTCGGACGTGGAATCTCCACTCACCTGAAGCGATTCGATAAACTGACGGATTATGAACGCCCCAGCCGGACTAGCCTCTTGCGCGGCCTTTTGTAAAATCGCGTTCACCGTCATGATTTGAGTCAACTCGTGCGTCAAGTCATCCTGAGCCCTCGCTTCACCCGGAAACAATGGGATAGGCAACACGGTGAGCACCATTCAATCCAGTCTCGAGTTCCTCCAAGAAATCGAGCACCTCCGTGATGCTCGCCGACATCTTCTTGAGAATATTGTGGCATCCCGTGGGCTCAGAGGTTGCGCTTATCGGCAACGCTCTGGGCGTTGTTTTTTCGGCTGTTGTCGGCGGCGTCCTCTTTCTGCTTGTTGTACACAGCGAACATCTCAGTACCGTCCCTTCGGATGAGCGGCTGACGATGGCCACAACCTCAATGAACCGACGGCGGTAACTTTCTCCGCTCGTTTGCTCTTCATCATCTGCACGGATCATGACTCCTTTGGCAGCCTCGTGCAAGTATTTGAGCCGGTACTTTGGCTGCAGCCGGTTCAGCGTCAAGAACAAGTGCCTGTTGCGATTGTCGACTTTGAGCTTGTCGCAGCTTGTGCACCCGGTCTTGCGGATTTTCTTGACTGTCTTTTCAAGATGGGCTGCGCGAGTCGTCGTTGGCGGAAAGTAGCGGCTGCGCGAAAATGTATTTCTCGGAACAGTCTTCGCGTATGATATAGATGCTCCGTCCGCGTGGTGGCGTGTTCGTGAGCAAGGCGTGATGATGGTTGGCCGGTGTGTTCGGCCTCCATAGACGACTATTCATGATAATAGCAATGATCGAATTCGCTACTCAAAATCTATCTCGAATTTCGCCTCAATTTGGTACGTACCGTATTCCCGGTTGTCTTTCTGCCATTTTTAAACCTTGCCGAAGAGACTAGGTGTGTCGCTGTCCGCATCAACATCGGCGGGAACGAGCCGGATATCGCGTGGCCAGAGGCCGTTGACTGTAAGAGTCATAACTCGGTCTGGCACAAAAACACGAGATGGAGTCGTGCCGGAGATTCTCTGAATTTCAATTCAGTTGGACGGAAGTCTTTCAGAGCATTAGCAAGCAGGACACATCGTCAGTGAAGGCAACATGCAGCTTGGCATTTCATGAAGTATAGTAGTCACTGAATCATGTTGGGGCTGTGACGGGGAGGAGCGGTGCTAATGGCGAATAAGGCGGATTTGCAGACCGTCAGGACGGTTAGCCTATAGGTAGGGATGAGTGTCCATAGTATACGCTCTGTATCTTCACCGTCAACAAGCGAGAACGAAGGCTTGCGACTGAGTTCCACTCTCTGACTGAACGGCCTTGGTGTGATTAAGCTTTAGAAGCGGGGTTTACATGGGGACCGGACCGGTGTGGGAGATGGGCTGGTTGTCGTTATGACACTGGGTAGTTGAAACCTTCCGAATATCAGCAATTAACGTCAATCCAGACTTGAAGAACCAGTTACGACCAATCGGAATCCTATTCCCCTTGTTTTGCTTATCTTTGTGTCGAAGACCCAGCGGCAACCTTTGTTGGAACGTATGAGACATGCACCTGCCCGGCGCGGCTTTGGTTAAAGCGCGAGCGCGACTTTTCGCCTGAAGCTATATAGTGAGCTCATCAGATGCTCTTCACCCTGTACACCTGTTACTCTAAGGCTTTCAGGGTATTGACCTTAGCGTAACAGATAAGGAGTGCTCTCCGTGACTATGTGTGAGGGTTTTCAGTGTATTGACCTTAGCGTAAGAACCTTGTGTTGCGCTGAAGATCTTCACTGTTCACTTGGCCAACACCTTCATCCGGACGTATCGCATATTGAGTCGCTCCTTGATGTGTCGCGTGTCGTGGTCAGATGATAATAATTCATGTAATTGAAGAGTGACAT
Source organism: Naganishia liquefaciens (assembly GCA_013423385.1). Lineage (NCBI taxonomy): Eukaryota > Fungi > Basidiomycota > Tremellomycetes > Filobasidiales > Filobasidiaceae > Naganishia > Naganishia liquefaciens. The sequence goes on from BLZA01000016.1 coordinate 113,735, forward strand.
GGAGAGATACTATCAGTACATGATACTCTGAATGACACAATGAAAGAAGTATGTCTTAATGGAATGTTACAGGAGACGCACGGACCTCTACTTCACGGTGCAAAATGTCAGCCATCTAGATGTTTTCCGGTGTACTCAAGCCATCAATTCTAACATTTATTTTCATGCGTAAGAAGGAACGCTTTTTGGGCGTAACTCGAGCGCGTAGCGTGTTGCCAATGCTCACAATGAGAGTGACGTTCGGTAATCATCAATCACAGCCGCAATTAAGAATTAAGATGGCAAAAAGAAGCTTGAACGGATACCAGGCGGTTACACCTGTTGAACCTTGAGGGGACTCGCTAATTGGTGAAACAAGATGGCATTTCCCACGCGCAACAAGACGGGGAGATTCTTCAAGTCGCCATACTTGCTTCAGCGCGAGGACGGTATTCCCGCACCATGGTAGGCTTCTGCACGTAACAAATTGGCCTCCTGAATATTGGCGCGTCGAGGATGAAAGCTGAGATATCTCTGTAGGAAAGTTCACGTTGATGATGGTGTATACACATCTCTAGCCCATTTTTGATTAATGAACATTCTCGTTCGCAACTTGTTCGTTGGAGAGATGTCCTCGACCTGACAGTGGAATCGATTGTAACGTGAAACGCGACTTGAAATTGCCCAAGATCCGTGATGGAAGAGCTGATAGAAAATTGTATTGTTCCATGTGACCGCCATGGAATTGCAATCAGGATGCCATGTGTCAAAACAGAGAATATGAAGGCTGTGTTGTTGCTGATCTTGCTCTCAGGTATCAAGCAATTGCGTTTGCAAAGAATCCTGGTCATCCCTTTCGAATTTGCCAAGTCTCAACCCGACAGGGATCATCTCGAGATGTCGACTCCCTCATCTCAACTTGGCAAGCTGCCCAAAGGAATATTCGACAACGACCCAAAGAAATCGACTGCCAGGCTAACAAAGGCAGAGAAGCTCCGGCTATTGTTCGCCTAGCAAAATGACCAGTACGCTGAATCGGAAGAGTGTTCTGAGCGTCTCGAGTATGATCCCAACAGAATGCACGAATCTGATGGTCGAAGATTGGTCGCAGAGCGGCATCGGTTGGAAATAGGATGGAAACGACTAACTACAGCTGAAGCCGTTTTTTGGTCCAGCATACTCCGGGACAACGCAAATGCAAGTCGCGTTGTCGAGGTCCTATCACCATTATTGCCACATGTCGCCGTGCAATATATTGCGTAAAAGGAGAAAGCCACCAGACAAGGAAATGGAGAATCCTCGACGCCGACGTTCTGACGTCGTTGATGCCACGATATTTCTACAATTTTGTAGGCAAAACCTGGCATGCACGCTAACACGTCATTCCTAACTCTTTTGTGTATCGGTATTCGGTAATGGGTGTAGACGGTAGATTTCTCCTATAAGAGGACGACAGCAGACTCGGGATTCCGCACCATCAGAGTGAATGACTGTATTGATCGGCCTCGTGGTCTTCGCGTGGTAGCATTCCTGCTCGCAATCCTTGTCTCATTCAAGAATCCACGAGGATGAAGAACGATGCGACCGCGGTGCTTCGTATCGAGCTAGTTTGCGGCACGACTCATCTCCTACTCCACAATGATCCGCTACCCGCTGCTTAACCTCAAGACGACCCATGTCACGCCGCCACCGATGAGGATGCAGAGTCGGATACAGGATCAGAGAGCTCCAATTCGGATTCGGACTTCCTAGGCAGCAAATCTGATTCTGGTGCATCGAACGACAAAGGAACTCAAACAAGCGCGAAGGATTTGGACGCGGATGCTATGCGTCAGAGTCATGCACGGAGACTGGCGAAGGCGGTGCAGGAAGAAGCGATGGAGTCGGATGCGGTGGCCGGTCAAGAAAGCTCACAGGAACTGAATTGTAAGGTTAAGTTAATCGTGAGTATCTGTCAGCGTACCTGGAATTTCCAGGCTGCCTCCTTGGTCGTAGATCGAGATGACGGTCGCACAAAGCAGGACACCCACATACCCGATATGGCAACGCGGGGAACATGATCTCGTCCCTGAGCCCCTTTGAAAGATGTCCCTTCACACATGTCCTTCGTCCGCAACTACATCCGTAGTCTCGCCGCTCATTTGGAAACGTTCCTGTCGACGATCAACAGGGGTGAGCGTCATTGGCTATGCTTTCGAAAACCTGTCTGATCCTCTTCGATTGTAGCTTTGGTTGACCTTCGTCAACGTCACCTCGATATCCCCGACTTTAGATGGCCCGTTCAAAGCCAGGTGCAGAACGTTGTCGACGGGTTCCGGAGCACAGCAAGATTGCATATGGATCAGCTGGTCGCCGTTGAGATGCTGAAAGACCGGAATCCCGATGAATTATGCTTGTGAGTGTGAGGGCAAATCCAAGAACAAAAGATCTGATTCACGGTTCAATATTGTTTCCGCCCCAGGTATACACTCCCGTCAAACACGCAAATGCTCTTGGCGGGTATAAGTAGCGAAAACGCCAATAATTCAGCCATCGGCTTCATGAATCATGGGATAGCACTAGAAAGCTCATGGCGTACAGTATACTGAGCCATTGGGTCAGAACAATCAAAGGAAACGAAGAGAGTTGCCCACAATGGCGAAAGTCCAAGTAGCCGTTTGCTGTTTGCCATATACCAGTTCCGGTAAATGATGGGTGAGATTCGGTAGTCACTCAACAATCAACATCGCACGTCATTTCCAACATGAAGGGCATATACTAAGCCCTATTCCGTCGTTTCGTCAGATCTGATCTGTTTGGCTGATTCATCCACCACGATTGTCGCAATTCAGACCTCTTGTGGCGTTTACTCGAAATGCGGGTCTAGTAGCCACTATCTCGGGGCTTAAAAGAGTTCTGCATACCGAGGTATTCGCGCGATATTTGTGACGTACCCACCTTGCAATTTTTAATCAGCGTTCTAGCATCAAGAGCAACGCTGATGAGATATTCCCAATACTGAAGCTCTGAAGAATCAGCGACCTGACGGCTGACAATCCTCAACAATCCAACTCTACTTGGTGGAGTCGAGCAGAACTGTCGCTTTACGAGAGAAGGGACGTGAACAAAAATCGTAGCGCATTCTAAGCGATCTGGCATTGAGCTATTTGTCTATATGCATGAATCGAAGATGAACAGTTGGGAAGCAGGAAAAATTCCTGCCAAGACGTCAAAGGACCATTCGATGCGGTCGCAGTAAGTTGGAAGAACCCATAAAAAATGGATGATTGATAAAGCGTCACTCAACAGGGCTTATGGGACTGTGTCGATCCTCTCCGAAACATCGAGCCTGTATCAGTTGGCTTCGCTCCATTAATGTGACCATGGCACCAGCAAGAGTGGTCGCCAGTTCCAAGATGTGGCTACGAGACACCGCTATTATCCGCTCTTACAGACCCATCACTGGCATGAAGTACATCGATTGATCCGTTCCAGCTGACATTTTTCCAGCTCCTTTCCCTTAGGACTCCACGTGTTACTGCCACGACGTCCGACGCACATGCTAGAGCCCACGTGCTGTTCACGTGCTGCATACAACGTAAATATGCCTTGAACAGCCTTTTCAGAAGGTCCACGAGCTGATAGGGGGCATGAGAGCACAGAGTTCAATCGATTCTCATCTGCCTTATCCTGCTTAACCTTCCTGAAGAGACTATGAGCGATTGCAGGCTTCACGGGCAGATCCGATATGCGATAACAGTCGCCCATAACTCTGCGAAAGCTGAACCATTTGACACAGCTGTTCACAATCCCTTGCTAAAGCAATGCGATTGCCTATATCTCGTACCGAACGTCAATCGATAGCGTGGGCCTTGCTTCAGGAATGTGTGAGAGATTACTCGCGACGGAGACGGCGACTCGAGATAGCCAAACGCTCAGCGCAATCGGCGCGTCCGTGCAGTCCGCGCGGAGAGTTGGAGATACATGGTCGCGTGACTTGCAGACTGACTTGCACATCATTCCGCAAAACTCTCGTGTTGTTGAGATTCACATTGGCCGGAACAAGCCGTTTCTCGGAAGCAATTCCTCACCTCTAAGGGATTTCTGATGGCCAATTCACACTCCACGGGGGAATCAGCTGTCATATCGTTCAGCAATATATGAATAGAAAGCCCATATGGCGACGCCCTTGTTGCGATATATACGGAATAGAAGTCGTCAAGCAATAAGAGCCAAGACCGGTCTTGATGGGATGATTATGGGACAACCAAGCTGCACGCGCGATACCATTGCGCTCGTCAGCTATCTTTGGAGAAGTTCTGAGGCAACTGCCCCGTCAACGGTACGTCAGGTCATCCCAGGGCACCATTCATGGCTGCAGCAGCAGGTTAACCTGTTACTACTGGCAAGCAACATAAAACGCCGGAACCGCTGTCGCGGAAGCTGTTGTCGGATATGAGCGATGCGAGTAGCCGGGATGTGTGATCGTCGGTGATGCACGGAGATCCTGGGAAAAAGAAGATAACAATCTAAAAAGCATCCAGGATTCGGGCCAAAAAGCTCTGAAAACAGACTTCTGTGAGGGGGTACGCTTTTTTTTGGCACGGTGAAACGTCTGTCACCGAGGCAGATAGCTGCCGAACGACTGGGCAGAGCGGTGAACCAAGACGACACGTATGTGCGGCAGACATGCCTACCAAGCTGGCTACCACCTCCAAGATAGTTTTGTCGCTTTCAGATACGTATTATCTAGCCGTCGAGCCAAGCTCAAAAGCTACGCAAACGCTATCGGACAGTCGTAACAGATGCACTTATCCTTTTCTTCTTACCTAATAGCTTACCCGTGTCAGCTCTCGTGCCAACTCTCGTGCCAGTCATGCTGTTTTGGTAAGCGTTCTTCCAGCTTCTAAAGCAGGGCAGACCGATAGCGGTTCGATACATGGCAGAACATGCCGCGCAGAGTCTTCCCTGACAGCTGACGGCCTCGCTTTCGAAGCCCCGATAGCAGATAGACCTGGGAACGCAGCTGTTACCGGCGACCGAGGTTTGCTTCTCTATCTGAGCATCTATCAGACAGCTTCCCAGAATAATCCCAGATAAACTCTGCAAAAGCCTGACCGATGTACCAGCGTGAAGAGCGCTGTTCAGCAGCTTGTTCAGCTGACTGGCATGGGACAGCTACTGGCTGGGACCTTATCACTCGCGCGTCCGAGCTGCAGAAACCCCGTTGGCTTGGCCTGACTGCAAACCCCCTCGCCGTGCGCTTCTCCCGGTGTCACATGGTGCCCGAGGCTTGTTCGCGGATAAGACGGGGTCGATCGCCCAAAAAGTGGAGCACACGACACAAGGAAAAATTTGGGCGCGCCCAGCCCGCGCTGCATTGCATTTTCCTTGATAACCCCTGCTACCTCGCCCTTCTCCACGTCCGACTCCACCGGAGAACGAGACAAGTCGTCCCAACGAGGTCGCTATACCCGTCCCTGCCGGTAAGCATGATATAACACTCTTTGGAACTGGCGTGTCTGACCCAAGTCTTTCCCCGCACTCCAGGTTCTCCGTGCCAACTCGTCATGTCCAACCACGAACTTCCTATCTCGGTCGCCTCGCCGTTACAAGAGGCCGCACACGGTGGTCCCATGCACACCGGTGAAGCCACATCGGCACATTCATCAGAAAAGGAATACGAGAAGCGCCCGTATCCCGCCACCGACGATGTCGAGGCCGCGCCCTCCGAAGAGCTTGAAGACTTGTACCCGGATGACGATCAGCCCTCGAGGTTTGGTGAAAAGTGGAATGCGTTCCGCGCGTCCAAGACGGCGACCATCATCCGAGACTTTACACTGATTGGTCTCCTGGTACGTCTGGGCTGTTTCCTGGAGCGGGCGCTGCTCACCCCTCACAGCTCGGTATCTGGATTCCCTCGGTAGTCCGTGAAAAGACCCGTCACTACTGGATCATCACCACCATTATTGCCTGGTTCTTCATCCTCGTCATCCTTTTCCACAAGAGTAAATACATTCCCAAAAAACCCTTTTCGACCGCAATCGGCGGTGCTTGGGACATGGTCCTCGGTCGACCCTGGAGCAAGCTTCCCTACATTGCCAAACTGGGCGTCGGATGGGGCGCCGTTCTCGTACTTTTCCTCGGTGCCACATTCGGTATCAAGCAAACCGATTCGTCGCCGTACAAGTGGCGAGTTGTCAGTCTTGTCGGCATGTGTGTCATGTACGCTGCCTGCTGGCTGTTGTCGTCTAGGCGACGGGCCGTGCGCGCGCAGCCGATCATCTTGGGTCTGTGCATGCAGATGATTTTTGGTTTGCTCGTGTTCAAGACGGGTGCTGGTCTGTCTGTTATCACGTGGTTGGCCCTTGCCGCCTCGGACTTGCTCGAGTCGGGTATTCAGGGTAGGTTTTTGCGCCATGAGCCTTTGCGACGAACGCTGACTTGAACGTTGACAACCTCAGGTGGTGCCAACTTTTTCTGGCGTGATTTCATCGAGAACGGATACTTCTTCACCAACACCTTGTCCGCCATCATCTTCTTCGTTGCATTCGCCACCCTCTTGTCCTACATTGGCGCTCTCACCTGGTTCGTCCAGAAATTCGCTTGGTTCTTCTCCAAGACGTTTGGCATCTCGGGTGCCGAGGCTGTCGTTGCCGCCGCGTCGCCGTTCATCGGTCAAGGCGAGAACTGTGTCCTGGTCCGCCCTTATGTCAAGCACATGACCGATTCCGAAATCCACCAGGCCCTCACTTCGGGATTCGCCACGATTGCCGGATCCGTTTTCATCGCCTACGTTTCGCTCGGTATCCCGCCCAAGGATCTCTTGACGTCATCGTTGATGTCTATTCCGGCCTCGATTGCGCTTTCCAAGACCATGTTGCCCGAGACCAAGCGACCCGTCACGATGGGCAAGGCGGCCGTGTTTGAGCACGACGAGGCCGCGGACGGACCCAAGCCGTACAATGCGCTCCATGCCTTTTCGGAGGGCGCTTGGTTCGGTTTGCGTGTGGCCGGGTTGATTTTCTGCAATGTGTTGTGCATTGTTTCCGCCTTGTACGCCATCAACGGTATCCTGGCCTGGATCGGTCAGTTCTGGGGTATCGCCAGGTCCGGCGAGGACTCGTTGTCGATTCAGTTGATCGGTGGTTACATCTTGTACCCGTTCACTTTCGTGAGTAATTTCGTGCACCCTCCGGGACTGGAGCTAATTTCTTCTCGCGTAGCTCCTCGGTGTTCCTCCCGCCGATATTCTCCCCGTCTCCAGAATCATCGCCGTTAAGATCGCCGCCAACGAATTCGTTGCCTTTGACACCATCGCCACCAACGCCAAGGCCGATCCCTTGTGGGTCAGCGAACGAGCTCAGCTCATCTGCCGATAGTACGTTCCCGCACACTTGCTGGCCGGAAATGCATGCTCACTCCCTCGCTTTGCTCCATTCTAGTGCCGTCTGTGGTTTCGGAAACCTCGCGTCAGCCGGTATCAACATTGGTATCCTCGTTGCCATGGCGCCCAACAAGGCCGACCGTATCATCCGGTTGACGCCCCGTGCGTTGTTCACGGGTATCCTGGCGACGCTGTCGACGGCGTGTGTTGCCGGTTTGTTGGGCTAAAAGAGGGCACGAGCAGGGTTTCTCGGCTGTCGGGCCGTGTTGTATACCTAGTGTTGCGGACGAGTACCGCTTGGGGTTTGGGATGCCATGTACATAAAGAAGAGCAGCAGGATCGTGGCATGAGCATGCCTGTCTCCGGTAGGGAACGGTGGACGGACGAACAGCAGCAACAGCGCCGTGGCAAATCGGCGGCCGTCCATTTGCATCCGCGAATCAACCAAGGCACTCAGAGTCGACTTTGTCTGCTTCACTTCCTCCTGCCCGCCTGCCTGCCCACGTCGACGCGCCGACGCCCGGCAACGATGGCCTGGCGGTACATCGATCAGCCATACGCGCCCTACGCCACATACCTCTTTGACGACTACCCCCAGCCCGCCCTCCCGCGTCAGGATGTCCAACAACGCCCACAAGAGCCTCCACCGGGATTCGCCTACCAAACGGTCCTCAATAGCTTTGCCCTTGCTGAACTCAATCACAGAGCACGGCCCTACCTTGCGCAGATAGCAGGGTGGCTCCCTCTAGAATTGGGTGTGCATTCGAGGTCCGGCGGGTTGCGGCGCGGGAATATCAGTTGGAAGGAGGCCGAGCGGGAGAGGGAGCAGCAGTTGGAGTGGGGTGGGACGAGGGATCCGAGGTTTGAGTGGGGAGAGTTTCCGAGAACGGTCGGGTGGGAGGCAAGGCGGGCTTGGAGGGCGGAAAGGGAGGAGGAGGAACGGCGGGTACGGGGAAATGGGAATGAGGAAGCGCATCATTGTATGAACTCCTATTCGGCTCTTATTTACTGCTGACACATCGGGGATGTTGCAGACGATGAACGGCATACACAGACTGCCCAAAGTGATGTGGAGGACCGCATAGACCAGCAGCTCGGTACGCTCCCTGTCTCTGCGCACCTCGGATTCATGCTAAAACCATCACAGACGAACCGCAACTCGACGTCCAAATCGACTTTCGCACCAGTACCGTTGCCCAAGCTCCAGCAGATTCTCGGCCTGCTCGCAGCAATGCTTCTGTCTCCATCCAGCCACGGCGAGAGAAAGCCATCAAGAAACGCGTCACCTGGCCGCGCGAGCTCAAGAACCGGTATACCGCGCCGGTTGTGGAGAGCCGGTTCGAGCACTACTGGCAATGGGCTCATCGGTTCAGCGACTTGATCCTAAAGATGGAGCAAGATGATCAAGGTATCAAGAAGCTCGAAGCTGAGATGCCGGCTCATACAGACTACGAGAGCGATGCCAGATCACTGGAACCACAATCGCAGCCGCACGCATCCCGGTCAAAGTACAACCCGAAAGCGGACCCAGATTACCACAAGCCGCCACCGGAACCCATTTTCCAACTTCCGATTGCAAAGAACAATGCTCCGCTCATCAAACCTCACCTACCGAGGCACCGGCAGGCGCAGCCGAAGAAGAGTAGCTTCTTGCAACGGACTGGAAGAAGGTTTATGGAGGCGCTGTCCAGTGGATACGAGACCTTGAGAGCGGGTGTGAGGAGGGGAATTGGCGCGGCGCCGGCGAGGCCGACTCCGGTGGAACGAGCCGTCGAGGCACAGCCAGCGCCCGCCGAAATCAGGCCGGCCCCGGACGAAGCCAGGCCAGTACCACCCGTCGAAGAGACTCTGCCTTTGCCGACATCAACGACGGCACCTCGGGTCAACGCAAACGAGAACGAGAAAGCCGATACCAACGAGCGATTCTTTACGCGCCCGCAATCACCGCCTTCGGAAATCGAGGAGGAGGACGTATTGGCAACTCTGCCATTGCGTTCGACCGGAATATCGGTCAAGGACAAACGGCAAAAGACGCCGGCGGTCACTATTCATACGACGCGGTCGCTCGATGTTGGCGAAGCACGTCTCGAGTTCGGGCCACAGGTGACGGCTCACACGAGGCAATCCCTTGAAGATGCAGTCCCGGCCGCGCTCCCCTCTCCAGATGACATCGACTTTTCTGCCCCGGTCACAGCCTTGCCAGAAATCGGCACGGGTGCCGCACGTCCCATGACGCGGGACAATACAGCCTTCAATGCCGCTCAACTCGATTTTGTCCCGATTCCTTCGGATATCCCGATTGTCCCACCTCGACCGATACGCAACCTCCCTCCAACAGCCACGGACAAAGAACGAGAGATCGCCAGAGCGAACGACAGGTACCACCGGCACATGGCGCAGTGGGAGGGATATTTGCGGTCGCTAGCCTCGGCGAATCCAGATGACGGCGAGGTGTATCGAGAGGCGGATACTTGGAAGGATATCGAAGAAGATGACGCATCTTGGCGGAGCCATAACAGGGATGGCAGGTGGAGAAGAAGACGACGAGCGGACGTATCCGACGACTCGGACTGGTCGGGCGACGAGTGGGGTCGGGAACCCGGGGCCAGGGACAGGCGTCCGGAGCATGACAGGAACGGTCCTGATGACATTGAACAGCCGGATGAAAGGCCGCACCAGCGACTCCACAGCCCCCCACCGGAGAGGCGCGTCCTGAACGTGGACGAGATCGACGATGACGATGACGACAGGGAGGATTACGAGACATGGGCAAGGCGTATTCAGGAGACGCTCAAGAAATACGACAAGCGCTACGAGCCCGAGGTCGTCGATTCTGATGACTCGGACGCGGTCAACCCCGATTTCAGGGACATCGACCTCGACGACGACCTCGAGCTCGAAGTTGATGAAATCGAGATCCCAGAACTCGGTGCCGCTCCGCTTTATGGCTCGGGATTCAACAGGGACCGCGTCATGCCCAAGATTAGGAGGCCCGACCATGATCGCGAGCGGGATCGTGAATATAAGCGGAGGCAGGACCGACGGCAGAGAGAGTTAGATGAGCGACGGGGATCGAGATGGGCGAGCGGGCGACCCGGGCAGAGGATGTACGGGGGCTTTGGCAACTAGTGCTCTTGTTCATGGACAATCACGGCGATGCCGTTGTACTCGATGAGACATGGTGTCATCGTCATTCTGTAACTTATCGCATACATTGCATGTCAATAAGCTTTGATCGCGTAGCTCAGCAGTGCCTTCAACGGAAAAGGATGATCCGGGAGGATTGACACAGTGTTTTTAGTATCATGGTATCCATGGCATTTCCTGTCTACAAGCCCTCGGGGCGACACGAACCTGTCAACGCCTCTCCTCTACGTCCTCCTCAGATACCTCGTCGACTGCAGCGAGTCAGCAGAACCCTCGATTCGTTGCACAAAATACTCACCAAACTCGAGCGGAGTTCCGTGCCCATATCTGCCGGGGCTCGGCTGCCTTGCGATCGCTTCGATATCCTCGAGCTTTGGCGGTGGCTCATACACAGCTTCATCGTAGACGGCCGTCCCCTCGAGCGTGGTGCCCATGATTGTATCATCGCTGTGCTGAGCTTGGCAATCCCACGTAGAGAACGTGTCTTCTCGATCAGGGGAACCAAACGTGATCTCGTCGTCCGTCCTGTATTGCGAAGACGGTGGGGCTGTTTGATTGTTGTGCGAGGCAAATCGTTGAAAAGCCTCCGAGTCGACGGAGATGTCCCTTGTGGACCCGTCGACCAGAGTAGTATTGCGATCGACAGTGTATTCATCGATAACACTGAATAGTGTGTCTCGCTGTGCCGAGTCGCGATATCTAGGTGGCAATGGCAACGGTTTGCCCAAAAATACCGGCGCTGGCGGATCGGCAGAGTAGACCGAATCGATAATGGACACTGAATCGTCTGGTCTAGGCATACTCGTTTCATCTTTGCTCGGCAAAGCAGGTACCGGCGAATTGTCAAAGTACTCTGGCTCGACATGGAGAGACCTTGCTTGGTGAGCGGTGTCAATGTCCCCTGGCCGATGTCGGATGACCCGGGACACTTGATGTGGTGACATGCCAATTAACTCCTGCGTTGCGACCTGACATGAAATCGGTGACAACGGCGATCCCGTATCGTACGAGTTCCACGCAGGAGTCGATAACTTGAGAAGTGTTAGATCCTGCGGGCGTTGTTGAAATGCAGCGCCGAGTTGTCCTTTTCCCATTGCCGAAACGTCTCTCGAAACAACGTGGAATCCCGACAACTCGGAGTTCCGATGCGGGACCTCTGATACGACAATGGGAGAGAGAGCATGTGCAAGAGGCCTGATACCCACTACACCTGGCGCCATCAGCATACTCGCAAAGTCCAGCATGACGAACTCACAGGTCAACCGGCCACTGTCTCTAGCCTCTGGAGAATCACGCATACGTGTACCTCCAAGCCTCATCAGCCTTGCTCCCTCCTCCAATGAATCACTCGGTTCCCACCGGGGGCCGCATGCCCTGCCTACCCGTTCAAGAAACCTAACGCTGCGTGGCGACTCATCCGATGAAGGCATTAGCGCGTCTTGCTGCTGGCGTCCCGGTGATCCAGTCTCAACGGAAGACCGCGGTGGGGTGGTCATCCAACGCGGCGAGGTCGACGGTATTTGAGGTGGAGGCGTCGCCGGCAGTGGTTTCCCAATTTGTGAAGTCTGTAATTTTCCGGCAGAGACGACCCTCTTCGATTGGTGTTTCTTCAGCCTCGCGGCAATCTCTTCCTGCCGATGCTCCTGTGCCTTGGAAACGCTGTGTCGGGGGAAACGATTGAAGATGTGGCGTTTCTTGGGCGGTGTGAGGAGCGCATTTTGGTATTCCTGAGGAACGTGTTCTTCGAAGACGAACATTGTCGATCCGCCAGCTTTCTTGTCATACTCGATCTAGAGGACTCAATATACGTTCGAAGCAAAGCCTTATAAACTCACCATCACCCAATTCGCCCTCCTGTATGTCAACTCGTCCTCTTCCATCCATCCGCCACCGACCAACAGGTCTGCCCAACAGTCCACGAACGCCTGTTGTGCCACTACTTCTTCGATCTTGACTTCCTCCCCTTCAAACGCCGGCAATCCTTTCTGTCCCTCAACGAGCTTGCGGCAAAGCGCTTCCCGCTCCGCAGGCCAATGCGCGAGATGAGCATCGAGTACCGGATGTCCTAGAGCGAGCGACTCGTCCAAGGCGTGCGGCGATCGGTCGAATCCGCCATCCGGAGATGCAAAGTCCGTCCAGAGTAGCGAGGCGCGTTCCATTGTCACCTCCTGCAAAGGGCTGAGCGTGCGGAAAAGAAGACAGCTCGAGAGACTCGCAGCTTACCTGCTTCGCCCGTTCACCAAGGTCGAACCTCAACCGGTCCGTCAATTCCTCATCTGCGAGTCCGAGCTCGTCGAATCCTGCGCTTTCCGTGTTCGCGCTCCGCATCCCGAGCCTGATACGATGACGCTCCGTCATCTTTACCTCCCCAAGCGCTCGCCACGAGGCCCAAGAGTCGTTTACCCATTCCCGATGTGTCGCTAACAAATCGGGAGAATAGCTTCGCACCGTACGATGAATCAGGTAGATACGGATTTGGGCACAGTGCGGCGGATCCATGATCTGTTGTGGGTAATCAACAATCCACTCGCTGAGCGTCCACGGAAAATCGCCCGTTAATCGATCATGTAAAGCGCGCTGCCTCCGGATCCAAGCGAGCACCAAGTGTCGTGTCGCTGCTACTTCTTTGACGTATGCTGCATGCGTTTCGACAAATGTTCCGACGCCGACGCTGCTTGCGGCTGGATTGAGGCCGAAGATGAGTGGACCGAAGAGCGTCGCGATGTGGCAAGGAATGAGACTTGATGTTGGGTGATGAGCGATGAGACGGGAAAAAAGCTCGAACAGAGTGTTCAAGAGTGTCGCAAGTTGGCAAGGAAGGCAGGAAAAGAATGCATTGATTGATTTCTCGGGGAATCCCGTGGCTGTAGCTTTGAGATTCAGCATTCTCGTCCTACTTTCTTGCCTAGAAACCCACCTCGTTCCTTTTCTCGCCACATCGCATACTCGGTCCATTCGACAAGCCCCCTTTGTTGCAATTCCTTGACCTGTCGAATCACTCCTTTCGCCCCGGCGACCGACTCCTCTTCCGTCACTACCCGCACGATCCGTCCCAGCGCCCAACGAAGAAACCACGCGAGCTCGAATGGCGTACCGGCACGAAGGTTGACGCTGTGTATCGTGTCGAGTGGATTCGTCAGGGAAACGACGTAACATGCGATGAAACGTCGGATCGTGATTGCTGAAAGGTCCGACGCACGAGATGAAAACAACTCCTCCGTCGTCAGTCCTTTGGAGACATCAGCTTCCCCAAACGCGTTTAGCACGAAACACAGACTCACCTCGCGCGGAAAGCTCCTTGGTTACATCTGCAATCACACTTCTAACGTCTTCGATCCCCAAGATAACCCTCGGGTCGCCCATGTATCCGCGCGTTTTTGCATTCCATGGCGTCGAGGGGATCCACGTATCGGCAAACGTGTATCTTGCGTAGTCGATGAACCGGTCGGGCTCTGCGGCCATCTCGTTGAAAAGGTGTAGGGGTGATCATGTTCGAAAGAGAGAGAGTGCAGGATAGGATGGCGGGCTGATATACCCCTTTCGAGCGATCCTTCCATCAGCCCATCAATCAGCCCATCACGGTGTAAAGTTTCTATTGTCCTTTGGCCGCGTTTCATCTGATTGCGTCGTTATTCTTCGCAGGGCAATTCAAAGCGACTGAGGGTGCGGGGTTTTATAAAGCGAGGGCTTGGGCTTGAGTTTTACAAGGTACTTGCATTCATCTGTATCGAGGGTTCAGAAGGATCATAAGACAGGAATGAGGTCTTCACATGGATGAAGCGAGAACGGGGACATGCGTGTCTCACATTCATTTCCACATCAATGCAGAAAGACAGAGCTTTTGGATATTTTTACAACGCGTTTACGAGTCCCTTGCAGACTCGCGACTGTCATTGAGGGTTCGGGTGAAGAATGACCTGGATACCTTTTAGGAATGATACTCCCACATCTTCGATGGATTGTTGCATGATTTCACTCTTTGAGACCACGAAATATCTTATGTGGCACCTCTCCTTTCTGCGATATGACAAAATTAGTCTTCCACAGCAGATTCATTGAACTGTTTACTTGCTGACTGCGAATCTTGCCGACTAGATCCTTTCATTATCGTCATTTCAGAATGTTCGCGGCTCTTCCTTGTGATCTCATGGACTGCGCGTAGCTCACAAGGATACTATTATATAGAGAAGAAGGGAAAAATTCAGCATTAGCACGGACTTGACAGAGGCTCCCTATCTTTTTCCCTCTACATCGTGAAACTTGCACCCAGATCTTCAACTGCTACCATGGAATGCCAGCGAGAAAAACCTCCATTCTTCTATCTTGTGGGACCCGAACTGTCTCAGGCGACCATCGCTGACGTGGAAGATTCTTCTTATTCAGCTTGGGCCATCTCTTGGCCCAAAACTGAGATTCTGAGGGAATTCGCTGTATCTGTAAAGCGATGGAAGGGTTAGCCGCGATTCCGCATCCTGGGGTTCGCGAACTACTGGCAACTGGCGTAACCCAAAGGCTATCAAGTTCGGGACCTTGTAGCTGTGAAAGTCGTGATGGTCACACTCATACCAGCAATCCACAATTGCATGATAACGAATCCGACAACACTGAGCAGACTCACGATAATTCTGAGCCTCAACACCATCACGACGTTCAGAAACAAGCTCATGACTCTGTCGGTCGTCTGGAAGACAAAAAAGACAACGGAGATGAGGCATGCGATAGTTTCAACGGGAAGCAATTTGATCAGCATTCGATGCACAGCCTCGCGGATGACGAAGTTGAAGTCAACCAGGACGGTGAGCGCCCAGCGGAGGAGGCGATAGCGCTTGCAGAATTTGCGAAGGAATATCTCCATCGAGACAATCCGCCTCTGAGGCAGGAAATGAGCAAAGTGTTCAGAAGTCTGCGTGTGCTGGAAGCGACAGCGGAGATCTTACAATCTGACGGGGAAGATAGCCTGAAGCGTTTAGTCGGCTTCACGGACAACCTGACTTTTCTAACAGTATCTGTACAACGATGCGTCGCAGTGCTGGACAAGGTCATGAGCCGAGGTGTCCTAACGCAACTGATGATGGACACCTTCCCAAGGGATTTGCCCAAGGGAGAGACCGGCCCCTTCGATACAAGGGTAATGGCTCTGTCATCAATGGATCGATTTGGGGGAAGTACCACACTATCGACAGCCGATGACTGGAGGTCTGAGCTCGTCTCGGATGTACTAGAAATTCTCTCTGCCCAAGAATTGCTAACCCCCATCTTTCCTAAAGGATAGCCTCAACGCATTGGCCGATCAACTGAGCTACCTGAAAAAAATTGCTAACGCTCCTAGTCTGCTGGCACAACCCGAGGATTCATCAGATCTAGATGATGTACGGTCGAGATTTCAGGTGAGACGAATTCTTGAGCTTGGCGTCCACTCAAAGCTAGCCTTGACGTGACTGATGATAAGATGCGGGGAACCGCACGTACCTTCAAGTCATCGGTTCTCGATACAGACGATCTGAAGAAGATGCTCCCGAGATTCGACTGCGTCCTCGCCAGCTTGCGGTCAGCGTCCAAAGATCTTGTCGGTTCAAGCTCTGAGAAAGGCACCGAGTGAGGCCTTTGTTGAGGAGTAGGAGTAATGATTCTACCTTTCCCCGAACTGTTTGACACGTATCAACAAGAAAAGGTGATTCTAGTATCTGTATCTAATAGATGGAGGAACCGTATTAGAAGTTTCTCCCGAGATTCCGCATTGGCGCGACCAAAATGGTTTGCATTGTTGGGCTTGGCCCCACAACTGCACATCGAATCCGCCCCTCCTCTCGGCGGCCGGCTCGACTCGGTCGCGCGCCGGCGCCGGCCGTTGTCTCAGCCTCTCTGCCGTGGTGATGAGGGGATCCGGCTGGCGGACGATGAGGGCAGAGGGTGGATGATCCAGGGTAAACGTCCGGTCCTTGATATCCCCCAGCCCCATGGACGACCAAGATCGCTGGCCAGACACGGGCTACGAGTCCGAGGATCAGGTCGATGACTTGCTGCCAGAGTGGGACGAGCAAGATGAAGAGCGCGCGCGAGACCGACAATGGGAATGGACACGCGCGAGGAGCATGACGCCCGGAGCGTCTTCTTGGGATTACGCACCTCGTGCGCCTACACGCGCCGGCACACCGCTGGCGACACCTCGGACACCGAACCATGAATTCGAGGAAAGTCAGTGCCGGATCTGTTTCGGCGGTGTGGAAGATCAGGTCGATTGTGGTCGTTTGATCTCGCCGTGTCTGTGCTCCGGGTCGATGCGGTACGTGCACGTCGGGTGTATCCAGCAATGGCGTGGGACGGGGAGGAATAAAAAGGCGTTCATGGAGTGCACGCAGTGTGGGTTTCGATACCGATTACGCCGAACGCGTATTCTTGGACTGGCGTCATCCAAGCCGATTCTATTCGTCACCTCGGTTCTCTTATTCTTGACACTGGCCTTGCTCGTCGGTTCCGTTCTTCATTGGATGCTGCATTTCAACGGCTTTCGCCGCATCATCACGGGACCCTACGGCGATAACCTTGGGTACGTCTCATTTCCGCCGGTCATTCTGAATCTCGCTCATTCATCCTAGCTTTGACCGCTCTGCCGCGCCCGACGAACAAGGCATCCACCTCCTCGAGCGGCTTCAGAACGGGGAAAACGTCCCGTGGGAAGAAGCCTTTCGACAAGACCCGATCGGCGCCGGTGTCGTTCGGCTCGGATTGCCCGGCGGACTCGTGTACGTTTCCTCGGGCAGCGGGATCTTTGAATTGGTCGTCAAGAGTATTCGAGCGTTTATCAATGGAGAAGCAGAGGGCGTCATGCAGGGTCTTCGGGATATGGTCGACGTGTGCCTCGTATGGCTCGGCCGACGCCCGACCATTCAATCTCTTCTTCGATCCCTCCGCCCACTCCGCATGGACGCCATCCGCACCATCCATATCCCCGGCTCAACCTATCTCGCTCCACTCCTGACCCGCTTCACGCTCGGCTTTTCCCTCATCGGCTCGGCATCATTCGTCACACTGTTGATCACACACAGCATGATGGCGCCGTTCCATATTCTCAACAATATCCGGCTCGGACGTGGGGCAGGACCGTTTGGCCTGCCGGTGCGTACGCGAACAAGAGACACGCGAGGCGGAGGCGGGGGCATCGCCATGGCGGGTGTGGGGAGTGCCGTGCTCGTCTTATTTGTCGTCGCCGGTGCCGTTCGGTACGTCTTGCGATGCGTTCCCCCAATTCGCATCTTACCTCTCATTCCAGGGCCGTTCAACAACTGTACGCCCTTACGAACGCGTATTCGTTCATCCTCTTGTCCAAGGCCGAGAATGCCGTCCTCGAGGTCAATCCCAAGGGTGAAGTTATTCCGGATCAACCGGGAGGACTAGGATCGGGTATCATCACGACGGACGGGACGGTTGCCGTTGTAGCCGAGTGAGCACGCAGGGTTTGGTGATCGTCGTTGTATCGTTTGTATCCGGTATTTTTGCTTTGTATCTTTCCACCCCGTCAGACCGCTGGAAGAATATCTGCTGGCAGACGGCTAGCAACCATGTATAGGTTTGATTCTCTCCCGTTCTTATGCTTGTCATGGCGTCAAAGGGTCCCGTCTACCCAAACAAGGCTGACTAACGTCACATGGCTACGAGCCGATACGTCAGAACGAGGCCTTGAGAGCATGGAGCAAAAGTCCTTATCGTCATCTCGCTCTCCTACAGCGACATCGTCTGAATTGACTGTACATCCTGGCTGTCCCAGTCGGCGTGAATCCGGCCACGCAGGCGCTAATTGATCCACCCGCGACTCCTAAACAGCCCTCCCCAGCTCTTCCACACAAACCATCCAAACTGCCCCATCTGCTTCTCCACCTCTCCCAACCTCGCGTTGGCCTCGGAAAGGCGGCGATAACGCGCGAGCGATTCGTCTAGCTGGCGCATCGCGAGCGGAATCTGTGGGTCCGTTGAGCTGTGGGCGGGCCGTGGGCGGAGGAGGTGTGTTTCTGTACGAGGGAATGTTAGCGCGGGAAGAGGCGGGAAAGAAAGGGCAACGTTACCGGCGTGGAGGTAGATCAGTGCGAGGCCGAGTCGGCGTGTGTACCAGTCGAGCTGCAACACTTTAGCGTCAGCGCGAGGGAAGCGGAGCGAGGACGGGCGACCTACCTCGCCCGACTTGGTCTCTGGTTCTGCTCCCGAGACGTACAGCGCCTCGTCGGCGATTGTCAGGGCGTAGGAAATCAGCGGAAGAGGGTTGAGTAATGGCAGAGTCAGGGTTGCTGGTGGTGGTGATGATGGTAGCTGCGGTGTGATCGTCATGGGTGTCTCTTGCGGCGGGACGTACGGGGCGTCAAGGCGTAGTTTGCTGCCGAGCGACGCGATCAACGTTGTCAGTGGTTTTGGAAGTGGCGCCGAGAGCTCCTTTTCCGGCGTGGCGAGCAGTGCGTAGGCCTGCGAGGTGTCAGCGTAGCCTTGGTATATCGAGGTCAAGGGAGGGTGGAGAAATGGGCGCAAAAGACTGATCACGGAAAACTGATACGCGCGCGAATGCCTTCTTGCACATAGGCTCGTAGAGGTCGCTCGGCGTCGCTTAGGAGATTTATTCACCTGCAACGCCGTCACGCTCATCTCGCTCGACCGTACCGGTTTTGTGACAATCTCGGGATTCATCGCTTGTGGCAATGCGCCTTTTCGTCTCGAGCGACGCACGATGCGAAGCACTCCATACCTTGGGTGCTGTCATTCTCGCCGGCGCTCGATGAAACAGGATTTCCGCCCGTCCGACGGCCCGCCCGGGACCGGCGCTTGCTCTTGCCCCTTTTTGTCATCATTCGAGGTACTCTCGACCGTCCTTCGGCGACCCCGCAGGATACGTGTACGAGTTGCATCCTATTCTCGTCGAGACCCTGATGCGTGTCGGCTTGGCAACCACGACGACGCAAAAAGTCGGATCGTTCCTCCCTCTCGCCAGAGATCGACGACGACAACTTCGGCTCTTTCGTCCGAATCACGGCCCTGAGAGATGCCCTGCCAGCGGGCGCCTCCTATTCGCGCTTCCTTGAATGTGATCCCGCCTTGGTCGGAATGCTCGTTTCGTTCGATGCGATGCTTTCGCTTTACTTGGGCGAGACGCCGAGGATCGGTCATCCTGCAGAGGCCCAAGGAACCCTTGCGCGGCTCCCATTTTCGCTGCGCTCGACACGAAAGGCCGCCGCAGGACGGCCAAGACGGCCTGGGAGATTTTGCGCTGCGACGCCGTGTACTCTCGCTTCGCTGACCGAGACAGAGACTTTTGTTCCGCTCAACGAGAAGTATCCTCGCTTCGCTCGAGGAGACCGAAATTCTCGGCCGTCCTGCGACGACTTGCGGCCTCAGTATTCCGTAAGTCGCAGCCATCTTACGACGACCTCGGGCATTCCTTGCTTGCGGCGCCTTGTATTCTCGCTGCGCTCAACGAGTTCGACCGCTCGATAGAGTCTCGCGCGCCCTACGGCGCGCTCGGGAGAATCCTCGCCTGCGGCGCCTCCTATCCTCGCTTTGCTCGACGAGACAGGTATTCTCGCTCCGCTCGACGAAAGAGGTATTCTCGCTCCGCTCGGCGAGACGGAAATGCTCGGCCGTCCTACGACGGCCTCGGAGAATCCTCGCCTGCGGCGCCTCCTATCCTCGCTTTGCTCGACGAGACAGGTATTCTCGCTCCGCTCGGCGAGACGGAAATGCTCGGCCGTCCTACGACGGCCTCGGAGAATCCTTGCCTGCGGCGCCTCCTATCCTCGCTTTGCTCGACGAGACAGGTATTCTCGCTCCGCTCGATAGAGTCTCGCGCGCCCTACGGCGCGCTCGGGAGAATCCTTGCCTGCGACGCTGGAACTCTCGCTCCCTTCGGTCGCTCGGGCCTATTCTCGCTCCCTTCGGTCGCTCGGAGGGCTTCTCGCTTCGCTCGGGTCGCTCCGCTCCTCTTTGCCTGCGGCGCGGGTACTCTCGCTCCCTCCGGTCGCTCGAGGGTATCCTCGCTCCCTTCGGTCGCTCCGGTCGCTCGGGTCGCTCCGCTCCTCGGGACTCACCTGCACCAAATGCTCCCCCACCTTCCCCGACCACTCCAACCTCTTGGCCAACGCTCCCCTCACCCTACCCAAATCCACCTCTCGCTGCGCCTTTCCCCCCATCTTCCTCGCCTCCCCGCCACCCATCGCCCTCAATCCCTGCTTCTCCCATTCCCTCACGAGTTGCCGCTCTGGATTCGCACCGAGGACGGCCTCGAGGCATTCCGGCTGCGCTCCGGCGGATACGAGCGCCCTTTGGGTAAAAGACTGGCGTGGGATGTGGGCGAGTGCGTGGGCGAGGATTGTCTGTCGTTGGCGCATGGACATGGTCGGCTGGACTCGCCGCAGCCATCGAGACAGACCGCATGACTCTCCATACGCTTTCGACGGAAATCGCTATTCGCTCGGGCGCGGAAGCAAATTCAGCCGCGCATATACGACGTACCAGGCCCATGCCAGGCCCCCACTCCCCCCCCTCCCCCCCACCCAGCCACCATGGACACCCAGATCCTCCGAGAAGCATTCCCCCCGGCCGCGACATGGACCGCGCAGGATGTGCCCGATATGACCGGAAAAGTATGCGCCGTCACGGGCGGATACGGCGGGGTGGGATACCATACGACCGTGCGTCTTGCCCCGCGTCATTGCCCCTCGTATACGTGTGTGACCCCAATGCCCCGCCCATAGAAAGCGCTGCTCGCACGCGGAGCCAAGGTATACGTCCTCGCCCGCTCCGAGTCCAAATTCCAGTCGGCAATTCAACGACTCGCCGCCGAGAACCCACCCATCGTCGCGCGTCCACACTTTATCCCGCTCGACCTCGCCTCGCGTACCTCGCCCCTCGACGCTGCGCGTGACCTCGCATCCAGGGAATCCCGACTCGACGTCCTCTTTTGCAACGCCGGTGTCATGGTCCCGCCCTCCGGGTCCCTCACGGACGAGGGGTACGACCTCCAATGGGCGACCAACGTCATGGGTCATTGGATCTTGACGACCGCGCTCATACCGTTGCTTGAAAACGTCTACGATGCATCGGGGCGAGCTCAAAAGGCGCGCGTGGTGCATACGAGTTCGAGCGGACATCGGTTTGCGCCCAGGGGCGCGGTGGATTGGGAAAGCCTCAAGCCCGAGGGCGCGGGCCCGCCGCCAAAGCTTGGTAACTGGGCTCTATACGGGCAGGTGCGTTGCGGGCGAGCGCGCTTTCCTATCGTCCGCTCATCGCTCCTTGGACGGTTAGAGCAAGATCGGTAACATCCTCGTCGCCAATGAACTCGATAGGCGGCACGGCGCCAAGATCATCTCGACGTCGTGTAACCCCGGCAGTACGTCCGCCCTCCACGATACCCCGCCCCCGCTCCGCAAGCTAACCACCGTCTCCCGCTCGACAGACCTCCAGACCGACCTCCCCCGACACCTCAAACAATCCATCTTTATCCGCCTCGTAGGCTTCATCGAACCCCTGCTCACCTACCCCGCCCACCTCGGCGCACTCACACGCAAGTCCCCATCGAGCGCGCCCTCCTCGGCATTCATTCCGACGCATATAAGCTAACCCCCCCCCCCCTCTCGCGCGCGCGCGCCCTCTAGAGCTCTACCTCGGGACGGCACCCGACGTCGCAGGCGGCGCCTACGGAATCCCCTGGGCCCGGATCGGGGATCCGCGTGAGGATGCAAAGGACCCGGAAACGGCGCGCAAAGTGTGGGAGTGGTTGGAGAGGGAGTGTCGCGTGTAGGGGAAGGGTCTCCCCTTGGTGCTGGTCGGTCGGCAAGAGGTGGATCGTGCGTCGAAGAGGGATGGGAAAGGTCGTCGGCCGGGGTGTGTTGTTGTATTTCATAGCTATGGATTGCAGGTTTGGTTATATTTTTCGCGGGGTAAAGCAGATATCGAGGTGCCGCGAGATGTGCAAGTGGAGGATGGCAATGCAGGGATCGAACGAGTCTTGGAACTCGTGGATGCGAGTCTTGGAACTCGTGGATGCGAGTCTTGGAACTCGTGGATGCGAGTCTTGGAACTCGTGGATGCGAGTCTTGGAACTCGTGGATGGTCCCACCATTCGGGGCGCTTCTTCGCGCAGAGGTGCACAGGCGTTGCGCTCGATTGCGGATAGATCAAGATAACATTACAGGCATCATTTACATAAAGCCCCGGGTTGACATATGGTTCCTGTGTGCGCACATAGCTCGTGTCCTTCACGCCTCGGTAAAGCAAGTAGGTATCACCGGGCCCGGCATGTAGATCGACAACAGCGTCGTCTCGTCAGGACAAACCCCGCTCACTCATCCTGCCCCTCTTGCGCATTCCTCCTCGCCAACGCATCCGCAAACGGATTCCCCCTCGACTCGAAAGCAGGCGGTGGACCTTGGGCCGGCGGCTGATACACGGGAAGCTGTTCCCCGGCACGTTGCATGATCGTCCGTCGAACGTGCTCGAGTTGCTGGCGCGTCCTGTTGAGCGTCTCCTCGGCTTCCGCGCCGTGGGATTTGAGGCCAGAGAGGTGGGATTGGGATTGGCCGCAGATGGTGCGCAGGTCGGCGTGGACTTGACGGGAGCGCGCGATGGCACTGATCGTGGCGAGGCGGGCGAGGGTTAGTGAGTCCAGCGCTTCGCGGCCGCTCCACACCGGGGGAAACCGACTCACGCCTTGATCTTTTGATGAAACGCGTAATCCGTAAACGGATTATCAAACAAGACATCCGACATGATGTTCCCCTGCGGCATGACGAGCATATTCAACTGCGCAATCGCCGGTTGCAACTGCCTCGCCTGCCCAACCAACATCCTCGCCGTATCCGCCTGCCGCTGCGCATCCGCCAACGCACTCCGCTCCATCATATCCATCATTGCGCCGCCGCCAAACATGTCCCATGTGGATGCGTCCTCGGCCTGGGCGAGGGATCGTGCGGCGAGGATCATGGCGCGGTCGGCTTGCTGTAAGAGGGCGAACGCGCGGGATTCATTGGTGATTTCACCTTGGATCTACCCGCGAGGAATCCGGGGTTGAAGATGAGGGCAAATCCGGGGCGGGGAGAACGTACCTGATCGTATGCCTCTTGTGCGGCCTTGTACGACTGCTCCGCTTGGTCTTCCTCGGGATGGTCTGTGACAGCATTAGCAACAAATCCCACGTGGTGAATCGCCTCGACGTACTCGGCGTCGGCCCGCCAAAGACCGTCTCGTAAAGCCGCATGAGCTCGTTCCGAAGCCTCGTATGTTCCCTCGCGAGCAACGTCAGACTCTTGATCTACGTCCCTTTAGCGGTTAGCCGTTTATGCCGGAGAGCACCCACCCGACTACCGAAAACGCACCTCATCCTCCATCTGCTGAAGCTGCTCCTCCAATGCGCCCCTCTCCGCCCTCAACTGTTGCTCTTCTGCAAACGCCTCCAGATACTCGCGCTCTTCCTTCTGCTCCTTGGCACTCAAGATTTCCTTGTTACTCCTCGGATGAGAAATCTTTGTCCACAAGCGCTTGTGCGTTCGATCCCTAATGGCGATCCATTCGGCGTACTCTTTCTTCCTATCCACATCGAGATCAGCATTTTGCGACCCCCGTACAGTTGAGCGAGGGGGCGGGGGACATACGTTGCAGCCTCGAGCGCCTTGAGCTTCTTGATATCCCCGTCTAGCTGTGCCTGTGCCCTTGCCTGCTGTGCCTTGACCTGAGCGAGCGTCGGCGGCGCATAGTCGACGGCTTCGATGGACCGGAGGAGGGCGTCGTGCTGTCACATCGGAATCGGAATTTGCGCGTCAGTGATTCAGAATCAGAGGAAGCGACCGCGTTCAAGCTCACCTCGGCTGCTCGTGCAGAGATATCTTCGGACATTGTTGGGTCGGATGCTCACTGAACGACCGATGGGGATACCATGCCCCGGGTGTCCTCTGTCCGTCTTTCTACCTCGCCCGCGACCCGCAAGGGCGGTGCACTCGTCATTCGGTCCGGCGCCTGGCTTGGCATCGGCCTCGGCCTATTTCCCCCCTCCCCCGGCTGCGCGCGACTGTTTTATCTTATCGCGCTTGTATCCACCCGCCAGGTCGCACCCCCACGCCCAATCCATCCATGCATATGCGGAAACCACTCAAATAGCCATCTATACAACCCCCCCTTCGCTACAACGCACACCCCATCTACTTTGATAGCTGGACGATAAACGCCTTCATCTCCCGCAACGAGATCATCCACGCAAACGCCGGCACATCCTTGCCCATTCGTACTTTTTGCAGCGTCCCCCTCAGCGCGTCCGCGTACCCGCGCTCCGCGCCAAAGCTGTGCGACAAGGCACGCCACGCCTCGTCGTCGCCTATACACTCGGGGCTCAGCGCGATTTGAGCCAAGTGGTGCGCCGGAATCTCGACACCGATGACGGGCAAGCCTGTAATCTTGGCGGCCGTGCAGAAATCCTTGACCTTGTCAAAGTAGATGGCCTGTCAACCGGTCAGTGTCGCGTCGCGCCGCACCCAACGTTGCCGACAGAGAATATACGCACTTTATGATGTCGCTTGTTCTTCTTTTCATCATCCGGCCGATGCAAGATGATGATATCACTCTCCGGCGTCTCTCCCATCGAGACCACCATCGGTTTCTCCACGGCCGCGTGCCCAGAATCACCTTGGACGAGCGCTCGGTCGATCCGCCGCTGTTCCGCCAGACCCGACATGAGCCAGCCGACAAGGTCGCTTCGATGTACTGCACAGTCGCAAAAAGCTCAGCGATCTCCACCAATGTCAACCTCGGTCGCAACCTCACCTTCTTCTTCTGTCGAACGAAGGACATTCCTCACCTTGACCTGCGGACGATTCGGCCGCGGCATGATGACATACCTACTCCCGGGAATCAGCACACTCCATACCGCACTTCCCCACCACATCTCTACTCACAAGACATTCTGATCACTGCAATCCTTCATCACATCATCCAACGCCCGATCATCATCATACTGCAAATCGGCATTCACACCTGCACGCCACAGCTGTCCGACGAGCTCCAGCCGCAGGTCCAGCTGTCCGGGACCAAACGACGCAATGTACACATCACATCGGGAAGGCGACCAGAGACCGAATGAGCGTTCCGTGTCACGATGATTGCGAAGTAGGCGCTGGACAATGTTGCTCTCGATCCTCATAATACGGGAGGCGAGGTAGCTGCGAGGTCATCAGGAACCCCATTCGTGGGACATGAGGGGCCGGACTCACTCTGTCGCCAGCGACAAACCAACACCGTGAATCTCCCCGCGTGCATGCCTCTGAGTAGGCATGCTAAAGTGCCTCAGCAGGTGATCATATCTGGAATGCCCCTCAGCAAGCGCTCCTGCTCGGCCCGCCTGTAACTCACCTTCCCCCATAAGCCAATATCTCGTACGGCTTATCCCGCTTATTATGCCGATCATCCCGCCTCACACATTCAAACATGACGCCGCCGAGGAACAGCTGAAAACCCATTAGCCCTTGGTCGTCAAAACATCCGCGCCTACGCACCTCTGCGTATTTCCCCATGTACGGTCGGACAAGAATAGGTTGCGCAATGCCTAGCAGCCTTGCCGATGCCATCAGGCGGTCCAAGTCTTCAAACGCAGGAAGCAGACGCCGCGCCGCGCCGGGAAACACGGTCAAGAAAATACGCTTGATCTCGTCCACCGAGGCTGTACTCGAGTCAGCTCCATCTCAATGAACACCTTGCCGACTGACTAATGACTAGACACGCCTCGATATCGTCCAGCACCTGTTTCCCCAGGCGGACAACCTCGGTGATCCGGTGACGCACAGCATGCGCAGAGAAATGGGTGCCTAGCTCGGCGAGAATGATCCTGACGTCCTGCCTTGCGTGCAGAGGGATCGCCTCGAGCAAGATATCGAGGAGAACATGATGCGAGACATGGAGCTGAAAGTTGTATGTCGAGAACCCGCGAAACTCGGTGATTACCTTGTCGACGATGCCCAGCAATTCAGCTTCACTGGCCATGCTGCGGAACGGTGAGATGATGTCAAAGTTGGCTTCGCCGATAGCTTTCGGCTGGCCACCCGTGACGGTGACATCGGAATATCGACAGCCAAACTGGTACCGTTTCATCCGCTCCAGTCCGGTATGACTCGCGTGGCGCGCAAACGCCAGAAGCCCATCGTTGGGCAGTTGAACCTGCAAAAGTTAGCATGCGCCGTTCGGAAAGACTTGTTCACTTACGAGCTTGCCCTTGGTGTCGAGAAACCTCGCCGCCTTGGACTGATCGCCGACGAGCAGAGGAGTCACCGGGATGAGCAGCGACGTGTTGAGTTCAATTGCACCATGCCGTCTGAACAGCTCGACAAGCTTGCCCTTGACGACCCGCAACCAAGCGATAATGTCATTGGAGCTCGTTGACCCGGCGTCATATGTCAAGTCAATGGCCTTGCTCTCCGTCTCGTCCAAGATCACTTCGGCGTGAAACAATCTGTCGACAAGGCGGGGGTAGTGCACCGACGATGGATGCGCCACCTTGCGAATAGCCTGCAGGGAGTCAGACGGTGTTACGAACGTGGTTTTGAGGCCTACCTCTGCGTAATACGAATCTTCCCTGCCTTCAGGACTGTCTCGGAGTCAGCAATATATCGATTTTGGACTTTCGAACTCACAGCAAAGGGCTACCCAACACCTCCTTGGCTTCAGGTCTAGCTGTTGGATCGTGCGTGAGTAGCTTTTGTATGATTTGCGTCTGATTAGGTTTCTCGTTGATTCGCCAAGAGGACGGGAATTTAATGCTTGGCAAGCGGATGTCTTTGAGGGTTTGTACACGCTCCATGCCCGTTCCCATTTGGTGGCACATTTCGAAAAAGATAATCTGCGAAAGGTTAATCAGGTACACAAAAAAAAGGGAGATCAAACCACTCACCCCTAGCGAATACATGTCCGCCTTGTTGCCGTACGTCTTGCTCGACAAGACTTCTGGAGCGATGTAAAAAGACGTCCCGATGCCCGATGTCATGTCCATGCCTCGGGCAGACGAGTGGAGCGCTTCGAGCGTTACCAACGGGTCCGTCTCGGTCGTCGAAAGGCCGAAATCACAAATCTTGATGTTGCCCTCGGCGTCTAGCAGAATATTGGATGGCTTGAGATCCCGGTGAACAATTTTGATGGAAGCCAGGTAATCGAGGGCATCCAGAATCTGCCGAAATAGCCGCCAGCATTCCGTCTCACTCAGACCCTGGCTGATGGCCTCTCGCAGCGTCTGCTTCTCGACAAACTCCATTTGAATGTAGAGCGTACGCTTCTTGAGCTCGGGCTGAGGTGTCGCTGGCGTACGAGCGATATGCGGAATTCGCTGCGGCTGGACCGATGGGTCTGTCTCTTCATCCGAACTCTCATCCGAGTCATTGCTGAAGCGGATCAACGGGAACCCTCTGTTGCTCCTGCTGGACATGGAAAGTGAATTGAGGTCCGGAGGAGCAAAGATATTAGACGACACGTCTCGATTCGTGGGCGTGTCTGCCGAATCCGAGCTCGCGATCGTGCCGGAATCAGTCTCGCCGTACTCGGAAGTCGGATCGACATTGTCGGTTTCCTCGAGCCAACATTGAATATATCTGCGCATGTCAGCGCAGAAGCAGCAAGGAGACGGCAGACATACCGGACGATGCGGACATGATTGATGTTGCTCAATGATTGTACCTCGCGCAACACCTTTTCAACATTATCAGAGGGTAAAAGTCGGACTTTTTTGATGGCGTAAAACCGTTTTTCCAGCTTGTGCTTTGCCTTGACGACTTGACCGTACCCGCCTTCGCCCTGCGTGCGATTCAGTGAAATCCGCCATGGGAGGTAAAGGGGACTGACCAGAAACTCGACCTCCTCGAAATCGTCCTTGTACCTCGACTTTGGCGTGGTGGACTGCAGCGAACGCGCCTCATTGTAATACTCTGTCAAGCTCTTTGCCGCGACAGGCGACCGATTGAAAAACGTCGTGGACGGCGATCCTTTCGGCATATCAGCTCCAACCGCACGGCCGACATTTCCAACCGGGACATACCCGAAAACACCGAAACAGAACCCGAACTGTCAACCTCTTGTCGCGTGAGCATGATCGCACCCTGTTTTGCCGTTATACGCCTCTTGTGATGTCGATGCATAAGGCCATGCAGGACCTCGAGCGTCGTCTTGTGCGGGGCGTCCTCTGCATCGTGGGTCAGTGCTCGAATCGCCGCTCTGTCATACCGAGGAAACCCACCGTCATCCAGGATCATCTTCAGGCTACTGTACCGATTGATACTCTCGCTGCCGAACAACATTTGGCACATGACGACGCCCACGTGCCAGAGATCTCGTTCCTTTGTGAATACGTAGGGGTTATCCGCCTCTTCCGGTGCAAGCCTGGCGTAAAGTCAGTACAAATCCGGCCCAAATAGTTCCTGAAGGCTCACCAGCTCTCGGGCAGGCGATCCTCGACGTAGGAAGCCGCAAAGGGATTCGATCTGTTCATGTCGACCAGTTGCCGCTGATATGATGTTCCGGAAAGCTTGATCACTGGCTGCCTCCCATCCGAGATACTGAGCACGATCTGGTCCGTGTTGATCCCTGCGAGCAATCAGCCAATTCGCCCACGTCTCTTCAGCGCTTGACAAACCTTTGTGGCAGACCTGGCGCGAATGGAGAACGGCAAGCCCCGAAAGGATGTCTCCCATATACCGCTACGGCGGAAATCAGCCGCGTAGGCAAGCATCGGCCGATACGTAACGCACCTTGGTGACATCCTCGCTGAGGCATCCTACGGCGGTAAGCCACGACCGCAACTTGGCTCCTTCTGGAAACCTCTCTGTCAAGACGTAAATTCTCGGCCACTTGCCCGACGCGTATTCGCGCTTGAATCAAAATCAGTGCGCGTCCCATGATCCACGCGAGAGACGCACCTTGACCGCATAGATCGTCGCCAGATTCGGATGTCTGACCGTCACCAAATTCTCCAGATCGGCATACACGCTCTCAATCCGCTTCTGGCCCGGCACTGTTGTATAATACGCCGCGGCAAACTCAATCACCTGCAACGAACACACCGGGATCTTCCGCTTGACAGCGCTCGGATGCTCAAACGACGGCTCCCCAACCCCGTCCGCAGCACCCTCGACATCGTACGTCATCCACAACCCATCCTTTGTACCCGCGCCATAGGCAACCCACGTGTTACACGGCACGCCGGAATCCCCGACACACACACTCCGGCCCGGAAACTCGACTTTACGATCCTCGAGTGCTCCGATGGGGACGAACCGACGGTGTAGCAAAGCCCCACGCTCACGACGCTGGCGGTCCTCGGCTTCACGGAGCCGACGCTCGGCGTCGCGCCGGGCTTCTTCTTCCTGGAGTTTGAGCGCGAGGTCGTGGCCTTGTTGTTCGATCAACGCCGCTTCGCGTGCGGTGGCACGCCGAGCTTCTTCCTCTTCCGCCTGTACAGGGTTTCAGC
Organism: Naganishia liquefaciens; assembly: GCA_013423385.1. NCBI lineage: Eukaryota > Fungi > Basidiomycota > Tremellomycetes > Filobasidiales > Filobasidiaceae > Naganishia > Naganishia liquefaciens. The sequence continues at coordinate 143,692 of BLZA01000016.1, forward strand.
GGCGGATTCCTTTCGCATTCGGACGAGGCATAAGAAAATGGGCACTCACTTGACGCTTGGCGGTATCTCGGTTCGTTTTCTGTTCCATCAGCGTTGGCACGGAATTTGACATGGGTAACGGCATATGATTCTCCTCTATCCATTCCTCGATAAATGATGTGATCTGTCCCCGTCCGGAATTAGTAACCGGAATTCACACCAGGGGTGAGATAACGCTCTCGACCTCGTACTCACCTCGAACAGCATCGGTTGACCTCTATGATTCTTGGCAAACTCGTGCACGAGCCGCGTCAACGTCTGTACCTGTGCCGAGCTGACCAACACCGGCTCCACCACGCTCAGACTGGGCGGCTCAGCCGGATACCCCTGCACGCATCCCATCAGCTGCCCATCAATAACCATTCCTCAGACACCCCGCACACACCTTGGTCAACCTGCCCTTCAAGCTCACCCCAACAAGTCCCTCGTGCCTCTTGAGCCTGACAATCCACCACCCGGCTTCACCGCGCGTGCCCCACGCGGTCCGGACGGGCGGCAAGTCCTTCCAATCGTCGAGAAAGATGGCGCGCATGGCATCGAGCTCTTGTTGCTGTGCGCTCTGGATGCTGAGCTCGTCCATGGTGGTCGCATGCGCATGTGCGGTGCGGTCCAAAGTGGGCGAGCGAGTGATGACTGTCCTCCGAGGAGGGATCACAAGGTGTCCATTCCTGCGGGCATGAATAGCAAGTAGCAGCAGCCGAGATCAGGGGGAGGATGAATATCCCCTCCGATAAAGGTGAGACAGACGGGTGGGAGGTGATCGACGGGCAGGTGACTCATCGCGGACATGCAGGCAACATCTCCGCGCGACCTTTGAGGCTCTACAACGTACAAGTAACAGGTCCAGCCAATATTCATGTATACAACTCGGAACACACTCTGCCCTCGCATCCCGGCCCTCGCATCATCACACAACCCGGCCCACACCGCCCCAGCCGTTGAATGCGCTGCTCGAACTCTGCTGCGACTTTTCCGGATTCTTCTGCCGATTCACGGCCTTGGCGATCGTGGAATGCAGGTCCCCGCGACGGACTGTAAATGCGCGACGTTAGCTGGCCAGAACAAAAGCAGAGGTCTCGCCAGTACTGACTCGGTTTACTGACGAAATCATCCATCCCGGCATCGATGCATTTCTCCTTGTCCCCGATCATGGCATGAGCTGTCCCAACAGCGCAGATGAGTCCGGCGTTCAACTTGTGCGACATCGAAAGCAAAACGTACCTGTCAGGGCGATGATTGGGACATGCTTGTACCCCTGTTCCTCTTCCAACCGTCGAATCATGCCTGTCGCCTCGAATCCACCGACGATCTATACAAAGTATTAGAATTGGCACCCGGGACCCGAACCCGTGAACGCACAGGCATCGACACATCCATCTACGCGCAGGCTCAGCATACGAGGTCTTGATTGATGATTCACCTCAAACTCACCAATACCACATGATATGGCCTCTTCCTCTCCTGCGCCCCCTTGTACTTGTCAAACGCAATCTGCCCATTGTCTGCAATATCCACCCGATGATCTCCGACAGCCAACAGTTTGACGGCAAGCTTCTGATTGATCGCGTTATCTTCTGCTAACAAGATATCCAGACTCTCGTTACTCAGGTCATCGGACGGCGCTGAATGTGACTCGAGCGCCGGCAACAGTGCAGTGGACAAGTCGACGGGGCTGAGCGGAGTGGTAAAGTACGACGTAATGCCCATGTCGAGGCATGCCCGGATGAAGATGGGCGAGGGCAAAGGTTCCCCGTTCTCGGATTCAGGCAGGAAAAGGTGTCGGCGTGTCTCTTGTGGCATGTCCAAGAACGCTTGCTCGTCGGCCTGTGGATGTCTCTGCAAAAGGGTTTAGAACAGACATAGCGATGGGGATGGCCGTGACTTGCCGGGGCGAGGAGTACGAGCGGCATGAACCGAAGGTGCTCTAAATCCCTCAACGATTGTGCCTGTCCGTCGCTAAAGTTAGCGCGTCCCCTATCCTGTAAAGACCCTTGACTCACCGAGCTGAGCGAGCTGACAATCACCGCCTCAAACGGCAACTTGCCCCCCTCGAGTCCATCACTGATGTTCGCAATGTCCGGCGTCGACTTGACGATTGTTGGCTGCAACATCAAGTACTCCAGTGCCTGCTCCACGCCCGTCTCATCCCCGTGGGTATCGAGGTACAGAATCTTACGACCCTTGAACGGCGCCATACGCTGTGTCATCAACTCCTCGCTCACACGCGGTACGCGGCCGCGAATGCTGAAATGGAACCGACTTCCTTTGCCAAACACACTTTCCACCCACAGACTGCCGCCCATTAGCGCGCACAGTTTCTTGGAGATGGAGAGTCCGAGTCCTGTGCCGCCGTACTGTCGCTGAGTGCTGCCGTCCGCTTGTGCAAAGGTGTCGAAGATGACATCGAGTTTGTCAGGCTACAAGGGCGTTAGCATAATGTAAGCGGTTGTAACCCTTCGCACCCACCTTGATACCGATTCCCGTATCAGCGACACAGAACTCAAGGAACACGGAATCCTCGCCTTGGTCATCGCGACCGTATCCGACCAGCTTGCAGCTGCACGCGACGCTGCCTTTAGGCGTAAATTTGATGGCGTTGCCCACCAAGTTGGTGATAACCTAGAAGTCGATCAGCCCGGAACGCACAACCGGCAGTGATACTCACCTGGCGCAATCTCAGCGGATCGCCAATCACCTGATCCGGCACATCTGGGTCCAGATGCCACACGAGATCCAGGGTCTGCTCGGAAGCCTTGACGCACAGCGTTTTGAGGACGCTAAAGACGGCCGTACGCAAGGAAAAGGGAATCATCTCGATGGTCATACGCCCAGCTTCAACTGCGAGGGGTCAGCCTTGCCTACTGGCGAAGATCATCGGACGTACTCTTTGAAATGTCCAAAATATCGTCTATGATGGTCAACAAGCTACTTGCCAACCCCGACACGGTAAGCAATGCCTCCCTGCGGGACGTCAGCCAGGCCTCTCTCAGAAACGGAACGTTGCGGCTTACCTCTGTTGCCTCGTCAACTCGGTCTCCAACGTCAGCGCCGTCATCCCGATAATCCCGTTCATGGGCGTCCGAATTTCGTGCGACATGTTGGCTGCACGGCCGTCAGCCAAGACCGCCGACCCGATTGCCCGTACTCACCCAGAAATTCACTCTTGCTTCGATTGGCCAACTCGGCCGCCAATCGCGCCGCCGTATTCTTCTCGATACTGTCTCGCAAATTCCATACCATCTGATTGAGCTTGTTCTTGAGCGAGTTCATTTCCCCACTTGCCTCGACCGTGATGAATCTTGTAAAGTCGCCATCTGTCGCCGCTGCGCTGATCTGGGCAAACGCACGGACCTGGGACGTCAAGTTGGTCGCCATGACATTGACGTTTTCCGTGATGGATCGCCATTCTCCCTGAATATCGTCCACCTGGGCCTGCACGCCCAGTTTTCCCTCGACACCGACTTGGGTCGCGACCCGCTTGACTTCGCCCGAGAAAAGGGCAAGTTTTCGGATCATGGAATTGATCGTGTCCGAGAGATCCTTCATTTCACCCTGGAACGGCACGCCCGTGATTTGCTGATCGAGCCGCCCTTGGGCGACGGCCTCGGTGGCCTTGGCGATCGTGCGGACTTGCATTGTCAGATTACTCGCCATGACGTTGACCGTGTCCTGAAGATCGGCCCACACGCCTGCCACACCGGGCACCTTGGCCTGTGCGCCGAGTTTCCCCTCGGTGCCGACCTCTCTTGCGAGCCTAATGACCTCGGACGAAAACGACCGCAGCGACTCGACCATACCATTGACCTCGTCCTTGAGCTGTGCGATTTCTCCGCGCGCATCAATCTTGACCATCTTGGATAAATCACCGCGCGCGACTGCCGTTGTGACCGCGGCAATATCCCGGACCTGGTCCGTCAAGTTGCTGGCCATAACATTGACCTTTTCCGTCAACTCTTTCCACACGCCGGCCACCCCGGGCACGTCCGCCTGTGCGCCGAGTCGGCCCTCGGTCCCGACGAGCTTGGCGACGCGTGTGACTTCGGACGAAAACGAACGCAGTGAGTCAACCATGCCGTTGACTTCGTTCTTGAGCTGAAGAATCTCGCCCTCGGCATGCGTGTCAATTTTTTTCGAAAGATCACCACGCGCGACGGCCGTCGTCACCTGTGCAATCTCTCTGACTTGAGATGTCAGGTTGGTCGCCATCGAGTTGACAGACTGAGTCAATTCCAGCCAACTGCGAACGAAATTTAGCGGCGCTACCCAACCAGTCATGACCAGACTCACGTGCCCTCCACGCCCTGCACTTTGGCCGTACCCCCAAGCTTTCCCTGCGTTCCGACTTCATGCGCGACGCGCGAGACCTCGCTCGAAAACACTCGAAGTCGCTTGACCATATTATTGACGGTATCCTTTAGCACGGCAATCTCCCCCTCGGCCACGATATCGATTGTCTGTTCCAGATCGCCACGCGCAATGGCGGTGCACACTTTGCCGATCGAGCGAACCTGGGTCGTCAACTTCATGCACAGTTCGTTTTGGTTGTTGAGCAGCTCAAGCCAGACGCCCTGCGCGCTTGCGACTTCGGCGGTTCTGCGCGTTTTGCTCAGCTACACCACTTCGTAACGGCGACAATCGATTTCGACTCACTTTCCCAGCAAACCCTTGGTCCCGACTTCATACGATACCCGACTGACCTCGCTCGCCAAATGTCTCAACTGCATCACCATGCCATTGATCGTCATTTTCAACTCGTCAATCTCGCCCTCGGCTTCGACGTCGATCGTATTAGAAAAATCCCCTCTCAAGATCGACTTTGTCACGGCGCTGATCCCGCGTACTTGGTTGGTCAGTTTATCGGCCATACGGTTGACGGCATCGGTGACGAGGAACCATGAACCCGCTACACCGGGCACACGGGCTTGACCGCCCAGCTGACCTCGTGAGCCGACCTGGAGGTCCCCAATTAGCACAATCGCAAACTGTGCCTCTCGCCGCGCTCACCTCGGTAGAAACTCGCTCCACTTCCAACGCAAACGTCGACAACTGATCCACCATGTTGTTGATGATCTCTGCTTCATATCAGCTACCGTATTCCATGTTCGCGCTACACTGATCGCCCGGAACTCACCCTTGAGCTCAATCATCTCCTGCCCCTTGACCGGCACGATAATCTTTTGCGTCAAATCCCCCAGCGCCACGGCCTTGCACACGCGCGCGATATCCTGCACCTGTGCTTTTAACAATTCCAACTCGGTCTCGGCGCTCATCGGGGAATGCACGACGTCGTCCCGCGGCGTGGTGGGCGTTGCATGACGACTGATGGTAAGATGATTCATCGGTGTGATCGGAAGAGAATCCTTTGTCGACCTGCGACACGTTGGACACGCTACGTTGCTGCCGTTCTCCCTCTGTCGAACGCCATTGACTGTCCGTTCATTCCGCTTCAAGAGCCTCACCTCCTCTTCAGCGTCCCTCAACCGTTTGCCCATCTCGAGCACGGCTTTTTCCACCTGCAGCTCGGCATTCGAACGGGAATGATGTCGACTGAGCAAGTCGGCAACCTGGGATTCGTCAATGGGTGTCGTGGTCGAGGGCACGGCGACGCCCATGAGCGCCAAGAGGTGTTCGGCGAATGCTTCGTTGGACGCGGTGGACGCGAGCATCGTATGACCTTCTGATGGGACGAGTCGTGACCCCGGCTCCATCTTGGAGGCTATTGTGAACCCGCAGCCGTGATTTGTTTCTCAAATTCTGGATGTAGACCTATCTGCAGCAGATTCCATCAGTGAATCTAGTCGCGAATGCCAAAGGACGTCTGTCATCCCCTCGGGGTCAACTCACCGTGTATCAAGTCCCAATCAAACCATACCTCTAATGTTCCGTTTATGCTGTGTGATCCTTCCGTCGTCTCGCTGTATCCTCAACCATTCACCCGTCAATACAGACATCTTGAACCTTGCGCCGATCCAAGCATTCTCTCGACGGAACAATGCCCTCCCTCCCTCGCTCGTCGCCGGTGCGGCCCAGCGAGCGCGCGGCTAATGCCCTCTTTTCGGCACAAAATTGCGGGTGCAAATCAGCTGTATATTCAATTGACGGGCTGTACAAGGGATTGCAAGGTGATTTTACCCGCTTTTCAATTCCGGGGGGTGGTAATGGGGTGGTGTGCCAACGGATGAGGCTTGTTTGATCGGGATTGTGGCTGATTAGCGGTTAGGGAAGCTCGGCGATGCGATGTACGCCGCCGAAGAATATTGTAGCTGGGGCGAGCACCCTGCTTGTTCTCCGACGGAATATGTCATGTCGCCATGCATGTCAAGTGGAATACCATGTCGTACACGGTGCGCACTCGTCCAATCCTCGACGAATTATGGGCATTTGGTTAGGATGTCTCTACATCACGTAAAAGGATGTCGCAGTTTTTTTATGTTTCGTGGCTCGTAGCATTTCGAGCGAGGGCCTTGCAGCACAAGGCCCGTGAGTCGCCTGAAACTTGCGATCTTGCCTTTTGGTGGGCACGAGCTGGCGCATGTTTGTGCCAGATTCGTCCCACATGTCCCATATGACAAGAGTGCATCGAGAATGCAAGTGTTCGAAAGGAACACCCGTTGCGATTGACCCAGGAAAACCGCTGGGCTATGACCCCACATACCATAAAACCTCGAGTCGACAAGATGGCTCGAGACGTCAAGTAGTCCCAAATAGGCATTGGACTCACAGCCGAACAGTAGTATCAAGTCGAGTGTCATACGGAACAGAAGCGACGCGACCCAACCCAACCCAACCCTTCGCGCCGACACAGCCATGACGCACCGACGTTTGCCGATGTCCCACAGCCCGATAGACGCATCCACCACCACCGCTGCCTCCACGCGACCGACGGCCCCCGCGACTTCGCCTCCCCCGCGCGACTTGTTCGGGGCGCACCCTCGCACGCGTCTTCCGTTGTTGTTGTTTTCACGCGCCTGAAACACAGCCGCGAGCAAAGTTGGCCCCGGTATATAGCTTGTCGGTCCTCGTCCGCCATCATCCTACGGCTGCACCCCCCCTCCGTCCCGCGCCCCTCGCTTTCGCACATTACCCAAGTCCCCGCCAGCCCGCCAGCCATGTTGCCCACAACGCTACTCACCGTCGCCCTCTCCGCGCTTGCCTCGGTCCAGGCCATCCGCGTGAATTCACCCAGCACGTCGACGGTTCAGTCGGCTGGGAGCCCGTTGCAGTTGACCTGGGAGAGCGTCAGCACGGATCCGACGAGTTTTGCCGTGGTGTTGGTCAACCAGGTGCGTGTACCCTGTATCGTCAAGCGTGAAAATCGTTGATACTGATGACTTCTTTTTTTTTTCTGTGGGGGGTTTCGTAGAATGCCGAGTTCCTTTCCAACTCGCCCGTGACACTCATCGCGAACCAATCCACCTCGGCCGGATCCACGAGCGTCTCCTACCCATCGTAAGCCCCAATCTCCTCTCATTCGTCATGTTTCACTCGGATATTCATTCCCACGCCTCAACACCAGCGGCTCATGGCCCGCCGGAACGGGATTCCAAGTCAACTTTGTCAAGTCTACCGATGAAGTAAACTCGATTCTGGCGCAATCAGGCATGTTCAACATTACGAGCTCGGGAGGATCTTCCTCTTCTGCCTCGTCGTCTTCCAGCGCTTCGTCATCGTCGGCCTCCTCATCGCGTGCGTCAACATCATCATCGGCCGCATCGACCTCGGCTGCGACCGTGATGCAATCGAGCACGAGCGCGGTGTACTCGGGTAACGCCCAATCCACCGGGGCGATTCCCTCGGGACAGGCGGCGCCGACGAGTGGAGCGGTCGCGTTGAGCGTGAGCGGTGGTGTTGCAGTCTTGGGAGCGTTTGCACTCGGTTTGGTCTTGTAATAGAGGATCTCTTTTATGGATTTTTTTCTTCTTTTGTTTATTCCTGGGACAAGTACACACGGATGAAATGTCTCTACGATAACAACGTCAACACGGCCTTGACCACATCCGTCCCAACATCCACCCCGCGACCGTGCTCAACGCCCTCGATAGCCTCGCCCAACTTGACATCCACCAGCCGCCTCACCTGATTCACCAGCACTCCGACGCGCGCCCACGCCCGCATCCGCAGGACGGACCCTTGCTTGCCGACCATGAGTCCGCCCGCAAAGTGATTGACCGTGACGCTGCCGCCAAACAAGAGCAGCGCAAAGAGCGGGATCTCGGTCGCGTCAAACAGAAAAGGTTTGCTCGTTTCGGCCTTGTGAAAGTAGGTAAGGTAGCCGAGTTTGAGGTTGGGTTCGCTGAAGAGAATGGCCGCCGGGTGCTGTTGGGCGGCGTGAAAGAAGGGGGGGGGGGGGTTCAGCTTTTGGTACGACACGGGAGCGGCGTCGATGAGAGGACGTACGATGAATACGCGACTCGAGTCATCGTAAAACTTGACCTCCTTGGCCTCGTGCTCTTTGACGAGCGCTCCGGCCTGGATCTTTTCGAACCGTGCATCCGGTGGACGGATCATGGCGACACGGGGATAAAACGCGCCCGTGAGGATGCCCTTCAACAGGTGCTCATTATCGCTGTTGACGTTGAGCGCTGTACGATCCGTAATGTAGCCGAGCTCGGTCAGAGAGCCGAGAAAGTCTTGGCGCAGGGAATTGATGTCGCGAATGGTGGAGGGGTTGATAAAGTTCTGTCGTGGGGGGGGGGGGTCAGCAGGTGCGAAAAAATCGGGTACGGTCGACCAAACGCACTTCTTCGCAGAACGCGCGGAGCGAGGCGTTTCTCAGGTCCCGCGTCGCATCGTATGCTCGAAGGTTTAGCAAGATGTCGCTCTTCCCCCACGCAAAGCGTTCCCTCGCCCTAAAGTTTCGTTAGCCATCGATGCCCTCTCGCAGCACGACCGTGCGCACCTCTTCATTTCTTCCCGTTTCTCCATGGGTCCGGCAAAGAGCGGCTTGCTCGAGAGCATGGCAGCGATAGTCAAGACTGCGGCGGGATCAGTACAAGCAGATTATATTTGATGCATCAACGTACCGGGATCCAATGCGCGGAAAACACAGCCCAGGACAAGCATCTACAATGGAGATCAGTCACCGAATTGTACCCGACCCTGGCCACGCACTTTTGCCAGCCGCAGATCCACCGGCAGCGCCGCCATGTGTCGTCCGAGAGCCGTCAAATGACTCGTCATGGCCTCGCCCTCCACGGCGCCCAAGTCCAACAACGTCCGCCACGCTGAATCAATCGCGCCAATCTTGGGCGGATCAATCGCTTTCAACAAATACGTCTTGACGTCGATGCTCTGGTCCATAGACTTTACTTGTAAGAACAGCGACTCGAGCGGCGTGCGCAGGATTTCGGGAATGGCAAAGCGCGCCATGTACTGTTCCTCAATTCGACGCGTAAAGAGCTTGTAGCAGACTCCCGGCTTGACTCGACCGGCTCGTCCGCGCCGTTGTTTAGACGCCGCCCGGCTCGTGTACGTCTCGACGAGCTTGGACATGCTCGTGTCGGGATCGTACTGCGTCTCCTTGACCTTGCCGCAGTCGATGACGTAGACGATTTCAGGGATGGTAATGGACGTCTCGGCCACGTTGGTCGCCACGACGACTTTGCGACCCGACGTCTTGGCGAATACTTGCTTCTGCTCATTGTTGGACAAGTTGGCGTGAAGCGGCAGAATCGTGCAATCACGCAAACCGGCCGACCGAAGGACGTCTATCGTGGACTTGATCTCGGCCACACCGGGCATACTACTAGAGTCAGCGCAGATCGTCACGGATGAACGGCACTTACAAGATTAGTATACCTTCATCCTTTTTCGACGTCTTGTCAACATGGCGCACAATGGCAGCCACCAGATCATACGGAATAGACTGGCCTGTCGACAAAATTTCCAGCGCACGTCTGGCATCGTCATTGATATCGAGTTTTGCCAGAGCATCACGCAGAGATTGCTTCTGCTCCTCGGTCTGACGCATCTTGTACTTGGGTGCTTCAGGTCGGAATGACAAGTCGGAAATGTAGTCCTCCATGTAGCTGTGACATGTCAGCCCGGGTCGGGTCTCTGCCTCTTCAACTTACAAATCCTGAACCGGGTGCGTAAACCCGGGAATCTCGAGCGCGGGAGCGCCGCCAAAGTAGTCTGCGGCGCGGGTCAGCTCTGTCTGCGAATGCTCGGACGAAACATACTGATAAACGTCTGCTGATTGATGGTGGCACTCATGAGAACGACCTGCAAACGTCAGCATAGCACAGGCCACCAAGCACAAACATACCTTGATCCGCTGGTTCCGCTCGAGAAGCTCTCGCAGCTGCAATAGCAAAAAGTCCGAGTCGACCGACCGCTCATGCACTTCGTCGACGACAATGTGCGATACTCCTTCCAGATCCGCATCTCCGCCGGCTGACAAGCGGCGCAGAATGACTCCAGTCGTGACAAATGAGATTTGAGTATTGGGTCCCGTTTTCGATTCCCCTCGGATCGCATAGCCCTGCAGGAGTTAGCTATAACTCGAATGAGGTGGCCGGCAGGACTTACCACGGTCTGCGCGCCCTGATCCAAGTCTTCCATGCGTTCATCGGCCACACGACTTGCCAATCCAAGGGCGGAGACACGTCGCGGCTGCGTGACGACAATCCTGGTCTGTGCGCCGCGCCCAGCTTCGATCTCGTGGTCGAGGATAAACTGCGGCAGCTGTGTACTTTTCCCACAACCAGTCTGCACTTGAGTCAGCACGGGCCAGCTGGCCTCGACGGGGACTTACCTCTCCCACCACAATCAAGACCCGGTTCTTTTCCAAGAGGGCCGTGATCCGATCTCGCTCCTGCCACGCCGGAAGCGCCATTCGTGCGCACAACATCTTGTCCCATCCGGGCATCTGGCGCATCCTCTTCTGACGCTCTTCGACGCCCTGCAGAGCCATTGGTTCCCTTTTGCGCCGCTGTCCGCGCTTCTTGCTCGTCACCATCTCGGCTTCTTCCGTCGCCGTCTCGACCTGCGGCACCAAGAACTGTGTGACATGTCCGACGTCTGGCGGATTTTCAACAGCCTCTGGGAGGAGCTGTTCGAGAATCTCGAGCATGGCGTACACGGCGCCGCCCTGGCCGGCTTCTAGCAATGACCGCAAATCTGGCCGCTCTGGATCTCGAAATGCTCGCAACACCTGGGCGTGTAGATGTAGCTTGATGTACGATGGCAACGAGGCCGACGTTAGGTAGAATGAAGGCGGATGCGTAGGGTACATGGCTGACGGGTAAGGTGATTCGGGCGAAAAGATGACGTTGAGTACGAGCTCGTCGATATCGATCTGAAACTCGGTCTCGGACGTCTCGCGATACCGGTCGCCGAGCACGCTCGATAGGATCGTCTTTTCCTCGAGCCGCACCGTCTCACGTTCCTCCTCGGGCTCGGCCGCCACGACGGCTTGCGGTCCCCATTCGTCGTCCCACCCACACAGCCTGCGCCCGATCATATCCAGTGCCATGCTTTCGCTCTGCGCATCATCGACCACACGCTCGACGGCTTTTCTCGGAAACCCGGCTTTGACGACCTTGTCGACGAGCCACCCCCGCAGCAGTCCTTGCTGTCCGCCGCTCCCGGCCGCAGCAGACGACACGAAATCCTTGACCCCGCGTTGCGGCGTATACCGCGCCGGCAGATCGTCCTCGGGCAAGTGGACGAGCAGCCATTCGATGGCGGCCTCGAAAGGCGAAAGAAAGCTCAGACTGAGCATCAACGGATCGCGGCCCTTGTCGCCGCTATGTAGACGCTCGTGTGCGCTCACGAGGGCCGCCATGCATGAATCGACGTGGGCGCGACGGAAGCCAAGGTCGATCAATTGCGTGCGGATCGCCGCTGGATCAAAGCCCGGCGTGTTGGCGCCCGAGGGCAGGGTCGAGGGTGTCGCCTCGGACTCGCGCGTCGCCTCGAGAATAGCGGAAGGGTATTTGGACATCATCTGGCTGTCATTAGCCACGATCAGCCAACCTGCCTCGGTCGCGTACTCACCCTTCGGATAATCTCCTCGACGACTTCCCGCTGTGTCTGTGTCATCTTGACCTCGGGCACATTCTTCCATCCACGCTCGCCGCCACTTGCTTGCGCCATACCATTCCCGGCCTCCTTGCGACCCTGCACTGTCTCGTCCTTGTCGATCTTTTCCAGCTTTTCCTTGCGCTTTGCTTGCCGCTCCTCGACTTGCTTTTTCGCCGCAAACGGATCGGGATTCCATTCCCATTCGCGGTGTGCTGGTGCAGCCGCTTTTTCGGCGAGGAGCGTGGACCAGTAAGGGCGTATGGAGGGCGGGAGGACCATGCTGAGGGGAAGGTGCGAGCAGAACTGTAAGGGGTGGGTTAGGACAAGTCGAGCGGTTGGTTAAGGGTAAAGCGAGTGAGAAGGCGGATTGCAGGCGGGTAGTTGTACCTCGTTCGGGTCTCTCGAAAATTGCAAGGGAACCCTGGCGTTGACGCGTAACAGGGTTTGTTTGTCATACGCCAAACACCCGATCGACCTCTTGGCTTCCTCGCCACATTACGGGCTCATGCGCGAACCCACGCGCGAGCCCAAAGAAGCCGAGATGCCTTGTCGACCAACAGAAAACATCCTTGCCATTACCCACTTGTCCATCTCGAGGCGGACACACCCAAATCCCTTGCCCTGGATAAGAGCTTTGGTGTGCGGTCGCCTCCGCCGATCAAGATGACCGATCGTGGAACCATCGATCGTATCGGCCGCGAGCGACATCGTCGGGATGATTCGGCACCGGAAAAAAAGGCCATCGAATGCTCGTTCCGCTCGCGATGGACTGTCGGTCATCCCATGATGACCTCAATCCCGACACCATAGATCCAGCTGCGCTTCGTGAAAGACGCCGACTCTGCCCGTCGACGCTGGTAGTCTCGCTTCGCTCGAGGGGATTCTCAGCCATCCTACGACAATCTCGCAGGATCCCTGCCTGCGGCGCTTGTACTCTCGCTCCGCTCGACGAGACAGGCATTCTCGGCCGTCCTACGACGACCTCGGAGAATGCTTGCCTGCGGCGCTGGTATTCTCGCTTCGCTCGAGGGGATTCTCGCTCCCTCCGATCGCTCGAGGCCGCCGTCCGCGCCGACTCACCCGGAATAACCCGTACACCGCGCCCATATGCCTCGCCATCACCTGTTCCTGCTCCCCTTGGTCCACCTTTACCTCTGCCACCATCCTCACCACATCCAAATCCGTCACATTCTTATTCTTTCGTTTCCTCAGCAATACCTTGACGTTCCACGTCCCGTTTCCCTTATTCGGCGTCTGTTTCCGGGGGGAAAAGCGTTAGATGGGGATCAATGCATTGGAAAGCCACGCGTACCGCTTCCACCACGGGCCTCTCCCATCCTTCCTTTTGACACCGTTCATTCAACAATGTCACGGGCGTCTTGTACCCAACGGGGAACAACGGCTTGGGCCTCGGTGGGTCGTCCGCGGCCGGTCCCTGTTTCTGCGGTGGCGGGGCAGACTTGGCCGAATTCCCAGCGTTGCCGGATTTCACGACGTTGCGGGGTCCTTTACGTGGTGGCATCGCCAAGCTCGGTTCGATGGGAAGGGAAATCCCGGGGCGGGGAGGGGGGAGCCAGCGGGTTTTCTTGGGCAAAGCACGGGGGTGCATCTGAGACATCCAGGGCGGATGCGATCGGCGGATGCAAATACCTGGGTGTGCGCGGATGCAGATGGTTGAAACACGCAGGGCATGCCCCGTCTCTACATCGATGACGTCCCCTTGCAGTCGTCGGGGTGGGGATCATCGCGTGTGGATTGGTCAGCCAGTTGATCGCACAGATGGCAGAAAAGCAGCAGCAGCAGCAGCAGCAGCAGCAGCAGCAGCGTAAAAAGGCGATCGTCGTCGGATGCGGGGTTGGGGGGAGTGCGACGGCTGCACGACTCGCGGTTGCGGGATTCGACGTCGAGGTGTTTGAAAAGGTGTGTTGCTCTCGTCTCCCCGCTACAGGACGAGTTCACTGATAGGGACCCGTCGATCTCCTCGTTTGCCAGAATTCATTCTCGGGAGGAAGGTGTAGCTTGATACACCACGATGGATACCGATTCGACCAGGTACGCCTCAATCTTTCCACCCCGCCGCTGGCCTCGTACTGACACGCACACCCTGAAGGGCCCCTCCCTTCTCCTCCTGCCACCCATCTTCCACGCCCTCTACTCCGACCTCGGCACGTCCCTCGAATCACACCTCGACCTGATCAAATGCGATCCCAACTATGTCGTTCATTTTCACGACGGGGAAAGCGTCGTTCTGAGTACGGATCGGGCGCAGTTGCGTGCCGAGGTCGAGCGCTTCGAGGGTGTTGAGGGTGGGGAGGCACTTGAAGGGTTTCTCACGTACGTTCAAAGGGGTTCTTTTCAACCCCCAGGCCTCCATCACTGACTGGAACCTCTCCCCTGCAGCGAATCATCTCGTCATGCAGCACTCTCATACAGTCTCGTCCTCTCAAAAACATTCACATCTTACCTCTCCCTCCTCCGACCTTCATTCCTCGTCAACGCCATCGCCTTGCATCCACACCTTCCACTATGGAACAGGGTTTCCCGGTACTTCAAGACTGAACGGTGAGGCGATGGCTTTCGGCCAAAAAAAAAAAGGAAAAAAAGAAAAAAAAAGCGTTGGAGAGCTGATCAAGGGATTTCTTGATAGCATGCGAAGGGCATTCTCATTCGGGAGCATGTACCTCGGTTCTTCACCGTTTGATGCGCCGGGGACGTATAGCTTGTTACAGTGGACCGAGACCGTCGAGGGGATTTGGTATCCAAAGGGGGGATTCCACAAGGTAACGTTCGGCCGAGCCCATATACGACAGGGTCACTCCGCCGCGTCAGAAAATGGGAAAATCATTTATTTTTTCTGATTATTTGTCTTGTTTCTCGTAGGTCGTTCAATCCCTTGTCGACATCGCCCGCCACCACTCGGCGAACTTTCACTTCTCCACCCCCGTCTCACACGTCAATGGCTCCACCTCGGGCACCGCCACGGGCATCACTCTCGAAGACGGAACGACCCATGATGCTGATCTCGTCGTCGTCAATGCCGACTTGGCGTGGGCGCATGGGAATCTGTTCAAAGATGTGCGGGGAGAGCAAAGGGATCCGCGGTTGACGAAGCGATTGGAGGGGAAGCCGCATTCGTACGTCCCACGTCCATCGCGCTATTGTTCCGCGGGGTTTATCTTGTGCTGATGAATGGCCGGCTCGCGCGGGGGGATAGGTGTTCCTCGATCTCGTTTTATTGGGCAATGGACCGAAAGCTTCCGGAATTAAAGGGTCATAATATCTTCCTCGTGCGTCTTTCCCTTGTCCCCCTTTTATCCCACGATGAACGTGCCAACACGCCTCATTGCAGGCCGAGGAATACAAGGAATCATTCGATGATATCTTCCGAAAAAGTAGCATGCCCCGCGAACCAAGCTTTTACGTAAACGTCCCATCGAGAATGTAAGCCACGCCCTTCCCCCTCGTTGAACCCTTTCCTCGCTGACGCTGACACTCCGCAGCGACCCAACCGCTGCGCCCGAGGGCAAAGACGCACTCGTCGTCCTCGTCCCGATCGGACACATGCTCCTCGCCGACAACCGCACGCCGGAAGACTGGCGCGGTCTCGTCGCCAAGGCGCGTGCACAGGTGGTCGAAGTCATGGAGGGCAGGTTGGGCCTGAAGAGTGGGCAACTCGAGGAGATGATCGTGTGGGAGGATGTCAATACGCCGGTGACGTGTACGTTTTCTGCGGGTTCACGTTCTTTATTCCTTGGCGATGTGATGATGGGGCTGATCAAGAGGGATAGGGAAGGACAAGTTTAACCTGACCCATGGATCCATTCTCGGCATCTCGCACGACTTTTTCAACGTGCTTGCTTTCCGTGAGTCTCGCTTTCGTTGTCCTCGCCCGTCAGACGCTCAACCCCGCCTCCGCCTCCGCCCTGTAGGCCACCAAGCGCGCCATCCGTCCGTGAAAAACGCCTACTTTGTCGGCGCGAGCGTTCACCCCGGCACCGGCGTACGTGCCTCCCCCGCACCTCTACCGTACCACGAGCTAACACCCCCTACCCCCTCCTAGGTACCCATCGCCATCGCTGGCTCCCGCTTATGCACCGAGGCTATCATGTCAGATCTCGAGCTGCCCTTGCCGGCGACATACCACCCGGCGCCGTTCGTTCCCCAGCGCAAACTTGATGTGCGTGAGTCGCCGAGGGTGCAGGATCTCGTGGAGGATTGGGCAGCGGCGGTGCTGTGGGCGCTGTGTGGGGCCTTGGTGGCGTTGATATATGTGTGGCTGTGGAGGTAGGAATGTGGCGGGGTGGTCGATAGATTAGACTGTTCGAGTGGGTTACCTGTGTTAATATAATCGCTTGGTCACGTGGATCGAGGTGTGCGTCTCAGAGTGTGGCTTGCGCGTAGGACTCATAGGTGGCGTGCCGCGATGGACGGGTTTACTGGATGTCGGCCCAAAGACGGAATAACGTACACCTCCTTTAGAGCGAC
The DNA here is from genome assembly GCA_013423385.1 of Naganishia liquefaciens. Lineage (NCBI taxonomy): Eukaryota > Fungi > Basidiomycota > Tremellomycetes > Filobasidiales > Filobasidiaceae > Naganishia > Naganishia liquefaciens. The sequence goes on from BLZA01000016.1 coordinate 160,243, forward strand.
CCTCTGCTGAGATACGACTCCTTTGTGGTGTGGCCCCCTATCGCGACATCGAGTAGATTGCGTGCGCGGGAAAGGTATTGAGTATATGAGGAGGAGCGCGGCAATCACGCGGCATGGATAACTCCTGACAAGGTCGCCTGCAATCTCATCATCGCCATGCATCTCAACGTCAGCCATACCGGAGCTTTACGCATCGATGGGAAACCCTGGGAGCCGAACGGCAGAAGCGTGCTGGAGCTGCAATGTCTAGTCAACAGGCTCTCGGACGCACACCAGGCTGCGCTCCTCAAATATCAATCTTTTGACGCGGATCGCGCCTCCAGGAAGTCCGAAAAGAATTGCAAAGCTGATCATCGGTCAAAATCGAAAGTTGCCTCTGGGGAAACTCTATGCCTTTGCCCGAATGCTTGTGCATACTGTGAGCAGACGAGATGGTGGTTCAAGGCTTGGGAACTCAAGAACCAGCATATACACGCGAGGGTCGCATTGCAACAGGCTCAGCAGGAGAATCGACTTGCCGGACGGGGTGGAATTGGTGGGAATGAAGGGGAGTCAAAAGCGTCATCCCGCGCGGGCAACATGGGAGAGACGATTATAAAAATAGGGGGTTTTGGAATCTCTTCAGATGCCCAAAGTATCTACAGCTCAAAATCAGCGGCTGCCGGCTCTGAAAGCAGTGATTGGTCTGGTCGAGGATCGAGTGATGGCTTGATTCCTGCATCGCACATTCACACGTGCAAGCCATTCCTTCAACGTGTCAAGAGTACCCTCGGCAGCCTCAGGTCATTCTCATAGCCAGTTTTCGTGTATCCTCAGAGGGAAATGCTAAATCTCGACTAGAATTAAAGAGCGAATGGTTGCAGTTCGAAGGATGATCGCATGCTTGGATTGGTCCAGCAGAGGGAGAGGAGAAGATCTGATGATAGTATATAGACAATGCAGAATGGTCCCCGACGTGGACATGAGTTCTCATCTCTCACCTTCAATACGTCTCGTGAGAAAACCTCATTAATGCCTTCTTCGTCTCTACTCAATGGTCAGCACTCTTTCGTTGTTTAGTTTCCCACCGATTGCCGTCTTTGAGGTTCAGACAACGGTTTTGCACATGAATTCAAGATTACCTTTGAGATACATAGTCGGTACACGGTACAAGTGGAACAACAACTTTAGGGACCGCCTGTTCTCAAGCGCTCTCGGTGTTGACGAGAGCTTACAAGCCAACTCCTTCGACATTCTTGGCTTGCATCCAAATGTACGCTTATCGACTCTTGGATTTCGTCCCGATTCTCGGGGGGCTGAGCCAATGCTTTCTCTGCTTGCCTCGCCGCGGGCCCTCAGACGACTTGTTCCTGCTATCTTGCTTTGCAGATTCGTCCTGTGAATACAGTGTCTGTAGAGGAAATTGGGGGAAGAGACGTTCTCCCGTTCCATCCCGCCCCCGCGTAGCCCATGGATCCTGTAGAAGGGTCAGCCAGGTATCTGGGAAACGCCAAAGCACCAACCCGGTAGAATGCACACTTGGCCGCATGCTGATACCAGCGAAATGTCCTGTATTGTTTGAACTTCGACGTGCCCCGGACATTACCATGCGCAATGCTGAGCAGGCATGTGTTGGGATTTTTCGCCGCTTTTGCGACGTGGCACCAGCACGAGTATCGTTCTTGATCATAGCCCGCGATAATGCGCTTCTCTAGTAAATCGGCAAAGAATTCCTCGCCGGTTTTCGTGAGGTCGATAGCTGGCAGGTGGCGTGAATAGTTCTCCAGAGCAGACGAATGGGACTTGAAAGCTGTCTTGGGCGATTCATTGGTGTTGACGGCATCCGGTTTGGGAGATGCGAATGGAGTAGATGAAGCGCCTCTTGCAGAATCGTTATCCGAGCGTTGTAGAGACTCCTGTCGACGCGTACGGTGATCGTCTCCTGACGTCGATGGTATGACGACTTCAAATCCGCCCCTGTCATCTTCCGCCTCGAACTCCTGCGCAATCCGTCAGCTCTGATGTGCCCTAGAAAACCGGAACCTACCGCCTCATCCTCCGAGCCCTGCTCTTCCAGCCCATGTCTCAGCTGATCCACCAATTCCTCCAATTCCACAACTCTTTCGGCCAATATCCGGTTGGCCGTTTGCAGTCCTTTGATCTCCCGTTGAACTTCCGGGGACCACGCCGCAGTGCTGTGATTGACAGGTGTGTCGCCCTGCGCGCGGGACATGCCGAGTGGCGATCGAACCGTGTGGGATTTGCGGGATCGCTGAGGTCCACGAGCGATGTCTGAGAGAAAGGAGGTGCTGTCAGCAACAAGCTCCCTCGAATGCTTGGACAAGTCGTCTCAAGATACCTCGGTTCCGTTCAATCAGCGTTTAGCAAGGACCTGACCATATGCTGAACGTCTTGTATACACGCCGTAACAGAGGTAGTCATCAAGAGAAGAGAGGGGAAAAGCGAAGGCATAGCAGATAGAGTTCCAATGGCATCGTCTGCCGCGTGATGGAGCACAATAACCCCGTCCTCATCAACAAAGGGCCGGTTGTCGGAATTCGACTGATTGATGAATTGATGGAAGGATGCCTTTTTGCTCCCGAAACCTGAAACGCGGTTATTCACTCGATACATTCAGCGCTCGTTATTGTTATCGTTATACAACTAACTAAAATGTCCATCATCGTCCGTCTGTGAGCGCTTCCAAGTGCTCTTTCCGCCGTCTATCCAGCTCTGTCGATGTTATACTACTCTTAAACTGCTCCTGTAACTGCGATGTTTCATCAGCTCAGACCTCCCAGGGTCCTGATGACATACCAGTACCAACTTGTCTGCCGTCCAGAGCCTCTCTGTGATGGTGTTGAGGTATTCAAACAGCTCTCCCACATTGTCGCACCCCAGTATCCCCTGTTCCCCCAATTTCAGAATGGCGATCACCGTACATGGTATCACCTGTAGAGCGATCAGCCACGAGTCATTCCGCGCACGGGGACCACTCACATCTCGACCCTCGACCATGAAGCAATCCCATATGCGCAGCAACGTCTCGATTGGCAAACAATTCGCAAACAAGCTGAGGATCCAGCCAAAGGTGATCGCTGACAACTCGACGCCGAGGTCCTGCAGATGAGCCGCAACCTCTGGCAGCAGGCTTTCTACGAGATCTCCAATCACGGCCTGTTCAATCATGCTCCCCTGCAGGGACGACGTGAACCAATCGTCAGGCAGCATATTCTTGATGATGCTGACAAACGTCCAGTATGCCTGTTCCTCGTCATCATACGTGAGCAGCAGTGTCGCAGCAATGAGGTTCATCCCTTGGCAGTAACCTACGCGAATCAGCGAGCGAGAACACGCGAGCGGAAACGGCCACCTACCGATCTGCGGATCCCGCCACGCGTACGCTGATAAACACCTCCGCAACTTTTCACACCCGACTCCATCCCCGCCGAAAAATACGTTTGTCGGAAACGTCCGTTTCACATCCTTTTCAATCTCGACCAACGTTGGATGCTCGTCACCCTGATGCACCGCCAGAATCTCTTGGTATTCTCCCGGCGTGAATGCCTCTTTTGCGCCCGAACATTCCGCCCAGACGGATGCACGCAGGGCGATGGGAATCCCCATGGTATGCACGAGGTGGATGAACCGTTTCATCAGGTCGCGGCCGATCTTGCCGTCGCCGAGGTTGGCGACGCCAATGACGTCCTCAAATTGTCCAGCGACGCTGGGAAGCTTTTGACGACGGTATTTCAGAAACTGATGCCATTTCTTCATACGTTCCTGCTCCTGCTTGTCGTGCATTTCCGCCAACTGCCCAAGCAGCGAAGCGAGCGGTTTCCGGTACTTGGACGCAAGTTGATCGAGCTTTGCTTTACGTAGGCGTATACTCCCGGCGGGAACTGTCGCCACTTGCTCTGCCGACGAAAGCGTGGGCTTTCCGGGGGACGGACTGAATGTCGCGATCGTGGCCGACCGATGCCGGCCAACCGTCACTTTTCCCGGCGTCGTCGTCAGAGAATGCTGCATCGAGATCGCCTCCTCTGGCTCCTCTACATCCGCCATTCCCTGTTGTAGATCCAACAGCATCTGCACGTATTTCAAGTGATAGACAAACCCGTACCGGTCAATGTACGGCTCCAATTCCGAGACTTCGCCGAATCGTGATGATTTACTCGGGAGGTGGACATCGTTGGGCAGGAAATCATCTGCGGTAGCCCGTCGAACGAGCATCGGCGGTGGACGCTCCGAGGGATCCATCATGGGTTCCATCTGCACGGCATGCAGAGGAGCCGGCCCCGGGCTGGGTGATTTCGGGGTACTATTGCTGCCGATGGTGGTGGTCGTACGGCTTCTTCGACGACCGGTATCGAGTGCGCTTGCAATGCTCGACGATCGGGTTCCGCGTGTCGGCGTAGCGTTTTCCTCAACGGGGATGGAAGAGAGCGTCCGGAGCAATGCCTTTCGAGCGCCACCTTCAGGCCGTTTGTCGTCATCCTTGCCGGAACCACGACGCGTCCGGACACCGACGCCTTCCCGCTTCGCACGTTCTACCAGCTCCTGCGCCATCCTTTCAACTCGGGAGCGGTGATCATGACCGACGAGCAATCCGCCCCCTTTCGGGCGGATAATCGACGTGGGATCCGCCGTGAGGATTCTCGTCGCATGAACAATGGCGCGAAAGGAAGGCGTGCTCCCGCCATCGCCGTACCGGAAAGAACCATCCTCTGCGGGCTGATCTCCAAATGTCCGCGCGTGGGCTGGATCTGTATGTGAAGCAACGATGGGCGCCGTGGCAGCCGGTTCAAAGATGATTTCATTGCGCTTGACGGATCCGGAACGGGAACGACTCGCGGGATCCTCCTTGACGGGCTTGGCTGGGCCCCAGAAGTTGAAGCCTGTCCAGCTCGCACGACTACTCCTCCGCTTGTGTGTTTTTTCCGCTACGAGAAGATCTGGACCAAGTGTCAGCTCCGCACCCGGAAGGGAAACCACCAGACATCCACGTACCGGTATTCGGCTTGCGCACCATAATCCTCGATCCACCCTCCCGCGCATCATCCGGCCCCGTCCCCGTCGTCTTGATACTCGGCGTCCGTGACGCACGTTCCACCGCTTCAGCGGAAGATTTACGCGTCGGCGTCGGCGTCGGCGTCGGCGTCAGCGATGTCTCTGCGATATTCGTCGCAAGGGCTTCCTCGAGTCGTTCCCTGACCGACATGGATTGCTTGTATCGGAATCATCAGACCGCCAGTTCCTTGCAAAGAGAGGCAAGATGCAGGCTTCTCTCACCTGATCAAGACGCCGTCGCCCAGGGTCCCGCCATAACCGCTCCAAACTCTGCGCCGTTCCATCATCCTCTCGATCTCGGCCCGACGACAACAGCCGACTCTCACCGCGCGGTGGACTCGGCGGGAACAGCGGCTCCTTGGCGTCCGTCTCCCGCGCGCCAGTCTCCGGGTCATCGTCTCCGTCGTGCATGACATGTGCGGTGGGGCGAGGATGGGATGCTCGACGGAGAAGCAAGGCAGGAAGCCGACGGGCGATCAAATGAATGTCGACTCGTCCGTCACTATGGGATCCCGCGCGACTCGGGTGATTTGCATCCGCGAGACATGAGTCGTCAGCAGAGAGTGGGCATTATCATACAACAACAGGTGCAGGTGGGTCCAACTCGTCATCTGGCTACCGATCCCGCCCAATACGACGCGCCCGTCTGCCCCTCCCGCATCCCCGTATACGCCTCCTCATCAGGTCTCCACACCCGACTCGAATAATCATCCGAGCCCGTCGCAATCTGCCAAGGAGAAGCCGGATCAGCCAAAACGCTCGAGCACATCTCCCCCCCTCCCCCCCCCCTTCCCCGCCGCGCAAAACCCACCTGATCAGCCGCCCAATCAATCGCCCCAACCTGCCTCGTATGCCCACCAAATCCACACTCGACGCCCTGCACGGCATTCACCGCCTCCCCGCCCGGCGCATCCCATCGTCCCAAGAAATCCCGCTCGATCCCCCACATCGCAAACCGTCCGGCCGTCGTCCCGCACGCTAGATAACCTTCACAGGGAGAAACGGCAAGCTTGAGGTAAAACGAGCTCGTCGTCATGTTGGGATGGGTATAGAATGTTGGCAGTGCGAGTCGAGGCGAAGCGATAGCATGGGAATGGATCCGGGCATCGTTGCACATGGCGTAGACTTTGCCCTGGGCTTCAATGAGGGAGATGATCCCGCGACTACGTCGACCCCGGTCGGCGGTCCGGTCGAGCGTCTCGCTTGCGGCTTCCGATACAAAGATCCGACGCGGCGACGCGAGTTGCGCACGGATGTCCCAAAACTTGACGACGCTGGATGATTTAAAAAAAAAGTCAGTACGAGACAGCCATCGCTCGGTCAATCTGGTGCGTACCCATCAGCTGATCCACCCGAGGCGATCAGATTTCTATCCGTCTTCAAGGCTAATAAACTGGTCACTGACCGTACAGCACTCCTCTACTACATCATCAGCTCCGAGAACACCTCGAGGACCAACGCACCGCGACTCACCGCCGACGGCTTCTTGCCATAATTCTCGCCGTGCGCATTCCTGATCGACATTACGGGTGCAATCCTCTGCTGATCCCAAATCCCGGCATTGCCGACCCGTGCACGCTGATACCGATGCAATTCGATCCCCAAATCATCGTGCCAACTCCCCGCAGTCCGTAAATCAAAGATCAAGATGCTCCCGTCCCGTCCGGCCGTCAACACGGTGTCTTACAGACCATCAGCATCTCATTGCACGACCTCTGTCGTCAGCTCACTCACTCTGATCATACCACGCACACGTCTTCAAGCTACTCGTATGCCCTTGCAACAACGCCTCTCGTACAACCTCACCTTCCCGCAACCGATTCACCGCGCCATGCTGGTCCCCACTCGCCGTCAAGAGTCGTTCGTCGCTCGCATCCCATTGCACGTCGAACACTGCGTTCTGATGCGGGAACAGCTGCCATGAGGTCGTTCCCGGTACGGCGGACCGATGGTGCGTGGCGCCGTACCGCGTGTCGATGAGTTTGACGGTGCCGGATTCGGTGGCGAGTGCCAAGAGTTTCGGGCCTTGATTTGATGCCCGTTTGGCAGCTGTATGAATGTCAGCACATGTGCGAAAAGCGGGGATCGGGGAATGCTCACCGTGGGAATAGGAACACGCATAGACGGGACTCCAGTCACGGATCCGGAATCCATTGTGTTCCGGATTCGGTTCGACATGAATGACATCCTCGTGAATGTGACTCGAAAAAGACCGCATGTACCGTGTCCGTGTGGCAGGCAAGGTATCCACAAGCTCCGAACCGTCCATCGTTGCATGTCGAACGAATCCCTTCCCCGGGGCAAGTCCGCGTGTTAGACCGGCACCCCTCGAACGGCCCATTACCGCACGCGCGTTCCGCTGTCTCCACGCTGCAAAACGTCGTTCCCTTTGTTCGGCTGTCTCGGCCTCGGTAGAATCGGCAGAGCTGTCCGTAGAAGGGTGGACGACGGGATCCGCACGTTCTCCCGATATTACGACCTTGCGTATTCCCGAACGCTGCGACGCCTGTCTCGTCATCCGACAAAGCGCCATATACCCCTCGAAACTCGATCGTTCCTTGTCCGCTTTGTCCTCCTTCTCAAACTGCACTCTGTCTCCATCACTGGATCCCCCATTTGGCGGGGCCACCTCTGCCAACGGCTGTCGTTTCCCGAGTCCAAGAAGATCATACACCCTTTCCGCTGCTGGTGAGGGCGTACACAGGTCAATCATCACGGCCGAGCCACGTCTTGTCGGCGTCTGTGGCGCTTGATGCGTGGTGGCGGCAAATATCTTGCGTTTTGTGCCGCGTGGTGGGTCCGGTGATGCGGCTGGCGCAGGGGAAGTGGCGGGAGCAGTGAGGGGGCTGCTGAATAGTTGCATCGGGGTCGCCGAGGACCGTGGCGATGCCAAATCCGGGAAGCTGCTCAAGGCGTTGGAGTGCCTCGCGGATTGATGCACCGCCATGCTGTTCATGATACTTGGTGACTATGGGTGTCCTCGACGCACGCAGACTGAAGACGACGACTGACGGGGTTGACAGCATCCAAGATGAGTGAGTAATTCAGAGGCAACAAGGCGTTTGATCGGGACGCGCCGTGCGGAATCAAACAACGCGTCGAGGGACGCGTCTGCCTCGCGCGTCGGACGTGATGGCACACATGAAGCAGAGATGAGCGTCACATGCAGGGGGCTATCAACGGTTTAGAAGACAACAACCACTTCTCCGTGGAAATGTACAGCACATCTCAGCCCCATCACGGACTCGGCAAGGATACGTCTCGCTACGATTCTGCCTGACGTCATTGTTGGGTACTCCTTTTATTCTCGTCATCTATTCAAGAGCAGTGTAGGGCCGACGGGGATTTGTGCAAAGGATTTTGGATACCGACTTTCCCTTCATCCTAAGGGATTGTGTTTCTCCTCATTATCACGTCATAGAGTCAGGAGTAGCACTCTCCAGTTCCGCTCTGTTCGGGACTCGATTTGACAAAGCTTTTTTCCAGATATTCCTTTGAACGGCGAGTATATTCAACTACGTGTGGCGGTGAACGTATGCAGGAGGCTATACTCCATTGCTATGATTGGCGCAAAGCGAGGCAGAATTCGTGCCGATGAGCATAGCCCAGAAGTGACTCCCTTGTCGCTGACATTGAATACTTGCTAACGGATACCGACGTACGTCAGCTGACTGGATTAACAAGAGGGAAAGGAGCGCCTGCACCCATCCTCCAAGAACGACACATGTGTATATATGAAAGTCCAATTGTCGCAGCATGTCGAACATCAAGCATCTTCGTATTAACACTTCAGCTCACAAGGGTCACCCCCACAATTTCGTGCAGAAGCTGGAAGTGACTGTTCAACACTTGGCGAAACATTGGGAAATCTGTTCCGACGAAATTTACGTCACATTTCTCGCCACTGCTGTGAAATTCGCACAAGAACGGCCTTTAGCTTTCCAAGAAGATGCGCGACTGACCGTATATAGAAATATGCACACGGGAGTAGTCACCTATGGTGCTGCGTTCTCGGGCAGTTTGGGCGATATTACGAGTGAACAGTTGACCAATATCGAGGTAAGTTGTACCCTGATTTACTAAAAGCCTAAGCCTAGCAGTAGTTGCGATTAAAGCTGACCCTGTATGACCGTCAATTTCCAGGGGAAAGGGCAGTTCGACGACAACGGATACTCGCTCAACAATGGCTTAGGCTCGGAAATGAGCTTGAAATTGCCGCCAACTGACTTGTCGGGGTCTCTGCTCTCCAACGCCTTCGAGAAGGGCGACGCTGTCGGCCAACATACTGGCTTCGTGGGCAGCATTGGGTCTACCCACTCCACGTTCACTTTGTAGAGAGCCTAGGTGTAAGAGATAGCCTGACAAACTATATAGTAGTGTAGCAGAAACGACGACGCCCCATCAGATCTAGTACTACGTACTAGCTGTCCGCGGCCAGGACCTACGTCGCTCTGACAAAACTCGGGCTCATGGGCGTACTCCGAGCATTCGCTTTGAACTACAACCTTGGCTCCTAGTTCAATTGCAGACCCTCATTTCATGAAACAAATGACTACCAAGGGCATGGAGAGAAAGGCCCTTAGCGTACAAGTGAGAAACCTTAGTGGCTTCTTCGGATGTCGGTCTCGGACTGGGAGCTCGTACGCCTTCTCGTGCGATGAGGCGGCAAGCAATGCGGCTGTGCAGTCGCTTGCTTCAAATCGATATCAAGATTGCGTGTCGTAGAGAAGGCTGGCGGACTTCTTTCACAAGTCGGGTGATGTGACACAAGCAATGCAGGTCGCGGAAATAAAGGCATGTATCATAATTCTGTGTCAAAGGTGACGGTAGATATGAGATGTCGGCGATTCAAGGCTTTTAAAGGAGGAATATAGAAGTTCTGTCCGAAGTATATCATTTTCTTCTACATAGCCCCGTTTTCAGTCTCAGAACATCGCTGAAAGGACTGGGCCTGCTCTTATATCAACCGCGATGTATCACTTCGACCCGTCTAGCTTCCGAAAGCCGGTCATCTTCACATCTTGAGCGCCCAGAACTGATACTGCTTCTATAGCAACATGCCGCTTCCTGCTGATGTCATATCGTGGTCCAACGATGCGAAAGCATTTAGATGTGGAATGAACGGTCAACATTCAGAGAGATATGGCTGGAGGAGGTACAAGGCCTGTCACCGCTCTTTCACAACGATGGCGCAGTGGCAGGCGCATATGAACAACAAGTGTCATGTGTGTGGAGACCACAGTTACCTGGACAAGCGTGGAAATTCGCAAAGCGCTTCAAACATCACAAAGCACGAGAGGGGTCACGATCCTCGAAACTATCCCGGAGTGAAGCCAACCTGGCTTTGCCAAGCTTGCGGAGTCCGACATCGGCCGTGGGGGTCGAGATCTTTCAATCTCGATCGACTGGGACATTTGGGGCACGGACTGTGTCCAGGTCAACCTTTTGACTATACGACTCTGTGGCAAAATCCCGAAGAAGAGATTCTTACAGATGTTCACTTGGCCACCGAGGGCTTGGCTCAAGTTTCAGCTACCGCTGTCGAAGGCGCGTCGGTTGAGATAGACGTACATGCACCTTCAGCTGCTGCGGACGCCGGATTTGCCACACAGCCCGGTATTTGGTCCATACCGAACACGTTGTGCCCTCCCAATGCGTTCTCTGGGACTGATCTTTATTCCGCCTCCCAACAGTTGAACGGCTTTCCTCCCGATCAAGTGCTAGTCAACCCTTCCATTGATACGCATAAGGAACTGGACTGGAGGATAGACGCGGAGCAGTCGATAGTGAACCATCAACCTGATGAACGTCACAGGTCAATCGTGTATAGTGAATGTAAAGACGTTACAAATCTGGCTCTGGAGTGAAGCTCTAATTGGAGCCTGAAGCTGATTCAGGTCGCGAGGCGACTCAACAAATCCGCAAAGCCCCGCACAGGTATACGCTGGTGAATTGAGCATATAGATCAGTGGGGGAAAACCAGTTTCCCAAGAGATGTGTCTGTCTATAGTATGGCTCTGCCAACATAGAGACGGTTAGCTACATACAGACGGTTGGCTAATATACAAGGGCTGCAGCCATGTTTGGAAAAAGAGCTGCCATTCGCTCAATGTCACCGATAGATTTCTAGCCATGATGCGGAGATCAAAGGATATGCAAGGAAGAAGACTCATAATCCTTTTCGAAACTCTGAAGAGCCTAAACCGCCCTGCTCAGCTCATCTTAAAGCCACAAGCCAGAGTACTCTATATAGAGTAGGTTTCAGACTAGCTAGAGCCTTCCTCACGCCACCCTTTTTCTCCTTCGCTGAACCCATTCTCGCGCTGTCGATCATACCTCCAACAGCATGCAAACTCCTGGTAGTCCCATCTCACAGGTGAGAGAGGCTGTTACCGCTCCGAAGTATCATTGTGGAGATAATGGCAGGTCCTGCGAGCGGCACAAATCAAGATGGGTACGCAATTGCGGTCGTTCTTTCACTACACAAAAGCAATGGGAGGCGCATGTGAACAACGAATGCCATGTTTGCGGCCACAGCTACCTCGACCGTTTTGAAAACTACAAGAGTCCCGCTGTCATCAAAAAACACGAGGGGATCCATTTAACAAAGGATATCTCGGAAAAGAAAAAGGCTGAAAACGTCTGTGAAGACTGTGGAGTTCGCATGTGGACGAGGCTCGGAAGAGACGGAAAACCAAACTCAGGTCACACCGAGAACAAGTTATGTCCAGGTTCGAGGTTCGATTTCAGCACGCTATGGGTAGACGACGACGACAAGGGAGGTCTCCGCGATGATCCCGAGACGGCGGGGAACACCATCCAGCCGTCGCTTCCGCCTGGCCGAAGCGAAACGATGGAACAAGACGCACCGGCATCAATCAATGATCCCGCAAACCCAGTCCATGCATTCCACCCTGGATTTCCTTCCGAGAACTCCCTTACTTCCCAGATGGAATTAAATTCACGGGCTGGTTTGGGCACATCATCTATCCCAATGTCGGTTCCTTCCTCCGCTCATGAGCATTTTGATCTCTCTGTCAATGTTCCACCAGATACTTCGATAGAGCTTATTCCATCTGACACATCTGTCGAAATACCGAGCGGTGTGATGGGACAGAGTCCGTGACATCGCAGCCTTCCGGTTTACGCCTTTTTGGACCGTTGGACCCGGAGGGGGTGATCTGGTACGAATATGAGAGTGGACTATACGTTACATTGTAGAACTCTACAGATTGAAGGTATGACACAAACCTCGCATATCGTGAGCGAAAAATCGATTCCATCGATGAACTGTTGTACGATAGCAAGCTCAAGCGTACGCGAGATTTGACTTTTACTTATTCGATCTTTAAAGTCCAAAGCTTGTCGGAAGCCGTAGGGAGGCCGTATAAATCTGACAGCTGTTGTTACGCTGCCTGTTCTAGAGATTAGTTTACAGACCCAAATGAGAATAGACTTGTTGCGTTCAGGTTGACTTGCCTAGCCTGCGATGCTCATATGGTCTGTTCGCCAGACGGCCGACCGCTCAGACGGCGCTCCATTCAGCCATTCCACGGGACAGAGAATTTGATCAGGTGGTGCACAATACCCTCTGATTGCTTCTTCTGGGAAACTCTACAAGCATTAGGCCAGGAGAGCACAGGAAGGCACGACGAGTGGTGATACTGTGGCGTCGGAACAGCGTTATCTACTGTGCTGTAGCTTCTGCCCAGGTCTCGGCCGGGTGCACCTTTGAACACCGATAATCAAAATGCAATCAGAATGGAATCAGCCCCTCAATCGGCACGGGTCCAATTGTAGAACCTTGTTGAACTAAAGCAAGGCCCAGGCTCGAATGACGTCAATGACAACAACTCGGGTCGATTTTGGATCCGCCCATCGCAAGCTAGGCAAGGCTTTTATCACCGGGGCAAAGGGATATAGCCCAGGCGAGTCTGTAGTCAGGCGACGTGACTGTTGCGGGTGCCATTCTAGGATTCGCCGCTGTCCAGCATGTCAGCGACAAACAAGGACACTACTACCTCGACGTGAGTCTGATCATGACCTTTGATGAGTCGGATTTTGATCTCCTTTTCATAGACCGCAATTCGTTGCGGCCCTTGTATTGGGAGCCGCCATCGTTGGAGGACTTTCGGCCGTCTTCGTCCTTCTTTACAGGAACCCGAAGCTTCGAAGGGTATACCAAGCTCGACATGAGTTGGCACCGGAAGAGTGAGTGTGGTTTGTGAATAAAACACCCAAAGGAGGTGAACCTGATGCGGCTCCTATTCATAGGAAGCGACCGGCTGCTCTGCCTCCCGGATTAGCTCCATGGTGGAAGACGATTCTCTTGTCTCCAGATAAACTTGTCATTGAACAGAACGGTCTCGATGCCTACTTTTTCTTGCGATTGTAAGTTGCGCACGGCATCTCTGCGTAGTATCGCTAAAACGCCCCTTCCCAGCATCAAGATTTTTGGATTGTACCTTCTCGTGCCGTACTTTCTCCTAACATGGATCATCCTGATGCCAGTTTCGTGAGTCCATTGTCCATCAGCAGCGGCCACGCTGATCGTTTCCACAGTGCAACGAGTCCCAACCAAGGGCTCTCAGGGCTCAACATGTTTACCTTTGGTAACGTCGGCGAAACCGTTCAAGTCCGCCACGTTGCCCACTTTCTGGTTGCCGTTACGTTGATCCGTGAGTCACCTGGTAGTGGAAAGGCCACTCGCTCAACCCCTACTCAGTGTGGACGGTCTTCACCGTCTTCAAGGAATTCCAACACTTTATCAAGACGCGTCAACAATGGCTTTCCACCACGAACCATCAACGACTCGCTCGAGCGCGAACCGTTCAGCTCGTCAATGTACCTCAGGACCTCATGAGTGGCTCGGCCCTTCGTGAACTCGCTGGAAGCATCACTCAGTCCTCGTCCCCCGTCAAGGTCTGGCTCAGTCGGGAAGCCAAGGAGATCGAAGACGTGTACGATGATCGAAATGATGAGCACCTGCGACTCGAAGCCGGCGAGGGGAAGATGTTGATGCAGGCTGTCAAGAACGTCAAGAAGAACAAGCTCCCCTCTGGCTCGTCCGCTTCGTCGGATCCGGAACGCGCCTCATCGGTTGACGCCTTGCTGGAGAAATACCTCACGCCCAAGCAACGCAACAAGATTACCTGGAAACAAGGCTTCCTCGGGCTGATCGGCCGCAAGATGGATCGCGAGCAAAGTCCGGCGTTTATCCGCGAAAAGAACGAAGAACTTGAAAAGATGCGTGCTGATCTCGAGCAGTTCAAGTTGGGCAATGTCGCCTTCTTGCGGTTCAAGACCCAGGCCGAGGCACATACGTTTGCGCGATGCGTCAACAGGGCAAAGGAGCGCAAGGGGATCACAACTGGAATCGAGGTCGTCCCCGAGGATATCGAATGGAATAATACGGGCAAGAACCCAAAGCAGCGCAAGGCCAGCGGCATTATCTCTTGGTCACTGACGATCGGTCTCATCATTATTTGGTCCATTCCCGTTTCCTTTGTCGGAGCTGTCAGTAACATTGACGCCCTGTGTCAGACCGCAAGTTGGCTCGCATGGATCTGCACGATTCCAGAGGCCGTGTTGGGTATCATCAAGGGTATCTTGCCGCCTGTCTTGTTGGCTGTGCTGTTCATGCTGTTGCCGATCGTCTTGAGACTGTGGATCAAGATGACTGGTGTTGTACGAAAGAGGTGAGCACCGAGTGTTTGACGGGCGAGTTGAATGCTGAGCCCCCGGTGACAGCGACATCGAGCTCAAGCTCTTCTCTCGATTCTGGCTGTTCCAGGTCATTCATGGGTTCCTGGTCATCACGTTCAGTAGTGGTCTCATGGTATGTCTGCGAGGAATCGTCAGAAATGACGCTGACTTTTTTTCGCCCAGGCGGCACTGGGAGATTGGGAAACATTCATCAATGACGCGCCTACCATGCTGGCCAACAAGTTGCCCTCTGCAAGCATTTTCTTCGTGACCTTGTACGTCCACCCTGCTTTCACTCCGCGAATATGGCTAATTCCCTTATAGCATCGTCACAGCCACCTTTTCGTCTGCAGCCCAAGCCTACAGCCGTGTCGTCCCCGTCGCCATGCTCCTCCTGAAGGGCATCCTCGGTGGAAACACCCCTCGCAAGGTCTACACGTCGGAGTTTAAGATGCAGAGCTTTGCATGGGCCACCGTTTGGCCGCCCGTGTGCTTGATCGTCTGTATCACCATCGTGTACAGTGTTATTCAGCCGATCATCGTCGGCTTGGCATTGGTTGCCTTTGCATTGTGAGTGCAGGGTACCTGCGTCGCCCTTTCTTTACGCTAATCTTGTCCGCAGAATGTACTCGGCCTACAAGTACTTGCTTGGATGGTGTGCGGATCAACCGGATGCGCTTGAGACGGGCGGAATGTACTACCCCAAGGCGCTCAACACCGTCTTTGTCGCTCTTTATCTCGAAGAAGTCTGCCTTGCCGGTTTGTTGTTCTTGAGCACAAAGCCCGGTGGCGGGCGGGCTCCGAGTGGACTGGCGGGTGGTGTGATCATGGTGAGCAGATGAGCGAAAGTGTCGCTGTCATTTGCTAATTTTCGGTTCAGGTCATCACGGGGTTCATTACCATTGCCGCTCACGTATACATCAAGCATCGATTCAACAAGGAGACCCTCACGTACACCAACTCTTCGTTGATTGGCGGTAGTGCGTCAACGACCAAGCTTCACCAGACAACGACCGCGGGCACGGAAGGAGGCTATGGCCGAACGAACACAGACGCGCTCGTCCGAGACGACGATTCTTCCGACGCCGGGGAGCACTACGGCAACACGACCGGCATGCACGCGCACGCTTTCGATCATCCTGCGTTCTGGAAACGTCAGCCGATCGTCTGGCTCGCGGACGATGAGTTGGGTATCGCGAGGCTCGAGGTGGAACGACTGAATGATCAGCACGGGGTTGAGGCGAGTACGCAGTATGCCAAGTTGGATCATGAGGGACATATCACGGTAGAGAGGGCGCCGCCTGATGATGAGTACTACGGAGGCATGTCGCAGCATTAGAGGGACAAGTGTGCCTCGGTGCATCCGCAAAGTATAGACTTTTGGAGAGACTGGACTTTCTTTCTATAATACTTGTATTACTTATACTCCGCCACGAGCACGCCACGAGATACACGAGTCTGAGACTTTTGTCATGCACGTTAGCCAGGAGAGCTTGCGGGGTCTTGGGCCCGTTTGTAAGGCTGACAGCCTCATCGAGCTCGCGCCTTGCGGAATTGGAATGCCAGCTGGCGCCTCACCTCGGCCAGGGCCCCGCTGTCACCTCGGTCTCGTGTTTCCATGCGCATCCGAAGCGTGAGACATCATCATCAGGCACGCGTTTACGGCCGGCGGATGCAGATCGGGGTATAGCGGTCAGGAGAATGCGCTGCAGCTGCTGCTAGCACGGCAACTGTCCCGCATCGCAGCATCGGTGCGGAGATGCCATGGAACGTTTAGAAAGCGGAAGCAGACAGGGAAAGGGAATTGTCTACGCCAGGTTTAGCTCCCTTGTCGAGTCGTGTATAGGCAATTCGCAAATCGTGAGTCAGCTAGTTGAAGCATGAAGAGCGCGTGGGTAACTTATGGGAGAGGGCAGAATCGTGGCAAGCGACTGGCGAATGGGAAGGCACAGAAACGGAATACAGCTTGCTTGTGAGACCGTCAGTCATGAAGTATCGGACGAGGCTTTTGAAAGCATCCAGGGAGTGAAGCAGGGGCGGAAGGGCACCTCGGAGAGATGCCTGCCTCCTACATATATGTGAAGCGCCGCTGGATATGGGTCCCCGTTCTTCGTCCGATGCGAACAGTCTGCCGCTTACTGGACCATTCGAAGTGAGTCTTGTCATTGGCCTGACCGTTGTTTGGGCTGACAGCTTGCCTTTCACCCAGAACCGGCGACACATATCCCACGACCCCATCAGATCATGTCGAACATTCCCGCCTCTCCAGAGGCCGGCGCGCCCGACAACAAGTTTAATCTCCGAGTATGGGATGCAGGACTTGTCGTTCAAGAGCTGGAGCGCAATCACCTGTTGCCTCGAGACCTCACGGGTTCGCCGACTATCAGAGCCATGGGCGTCATCACTCCGGCCACGAAGCCTAAGAATAGGATCAAGGAGGGCACATTCAGTGGAACAGCAAAGGCCATGACGGAGGTTTATCATCGAATCCAGATGCGGCGAGTGTTGTTGGGCTGTCTGAGAGACACCGCAGCTGATGAGTGAGAGTGTGCAGCTTCAACTCGTTCTTTGACGTGATTGGAGTAGCACCTTCGATCCCCATTCGAACGACGATGGAGCAGGCGAGGTTGACATACCAGTGGACACCCCTCACTGGACCTCATGCGGACCTATATCCACCTCACCTCTACCTCATCCCAGAAGGACCCGATTATCTCAACACGTTCCAGATTTTCAACGGCATGCGTCTGCTGGACGTCGGATTTGTGCTGGCATCAATCATTCCTGAAAGCTTCAAAGATTACATCATGTCTGATCCCGACGATGGTGCCACGATGCAGGAGCTCGACGATCGCAATCACAAACTTCGCGCCGAGAAGAAGAATATCTACAAGGAGCCCAACGTTGGGGACTGTAAAGTAACGCCCTGGTATACCGACGAATCGTTCGGTCAGCAGCAGTTTACAGGCGCAAACCCAACTACCATCGAGGCTGCGTCGCCTCAATGGGCCAAAGAGTTCCAGAATGAAGCAACGAAGCAGGGCAAAACTGAACTGGCAAAGGCGATCGCCGATGCTGCCACAAGTCATTCTTTGTTCGTCCAGGATTGCGAGTACTACCGCGCGGCCGTCGGGGCTGGTCCGCTGGCAGAACTCTCGGCGGGCATCACCGACCCCGCCAAAGCCCGTTTCGCTTGCGCTTCGGTCTCACTATTCATCCTTACCAAGGCAGGCAAGCTTCACCCCGTCGCCATCGTCATCGACTACAAGCAAAACATGGCTCACTCGGTGTGCCTCTTCAATCGGCGTCTCACCCCAGAAGACAACAGCCCTGACCAGGCGGTCGATTGGCCGTGGCGATACGCCAAAACATGTGCCTCGAGTGCCGATTGGATCCGACACGAGGTCAAGGTCCACTTGAACGACTGTCATTTCATCGAGGAAGCCACGATTATCGCTGCGCATCGCGCGTTCCCAACCGATCACCCGGTCTACAGGTGCCTGCAACCTCATTGGCTCAAGACGTTGCCGTTGAATGCCGGGGCGAGAGCCACGTTGGTCCCGCAGGTAGTTGTCCCCTTGATTGGGATGACCACGGATGCGACGTACAAATTTATCAGGCACGAATACAACACGTTTGACTTCAAGGGTCACTATGTGCCAAATCACCTTGCCAGTCGCGGATTCCCCTTGGCAGAACTCGGATCGGACAAATTCCACAACTATGCATATGGAAGAGAGATTCTTCTCATGTGGCAGCTCTTACGGAAGTTCGTCAAGGCGTTCCTTACCGGCAATGGGCTGACGGACGCAAAGGTCGCCAACGACGACGCGATCAAGTATTGGTACTTGGAAATGCAAAGCAAGGAGGGCGGACAGCTCCCATCTTTCCCGACTATCAAGACGCTCGATGACCTTGTCGACTGCGTGACCATGTGTATTCACATCGCGTCCCCTCAGCACACTGCCGTCAATTACACGCAAGAGTACTACAACTCGTACGTTCCCAACAAGCCACCCGCGATCTGTGCGCCATTGCCCAAAACACTGCAAGAGCTTCAAGCAATTGGGGAGAGCGACCTCATGAAGGCACTTCCCGTCGGGCGGGCCAACGAATGGCTGCTTGCTTCGCATCTCGTTCACTTGCTCAGCTATCAAGTTGCCGAGGATCAAAACATCTACAACTATGGTGTCTCGCTGTTCAAGTTGACCGAAGGCGACGATACCCAAACGGCCATCCACGATGCCGCTCGGCAATTTGTGATTGATCTGCTCGAGTTTGACAAGGTGACAGAGCAGATGCAGAAGCAGTTGGACAATCAAGAAATTCCGTACGATGTGCTGCAGCCAAAACTCAATGCCGTCTCCATCTTGATTTAATGTGAGGCGGGGTATGTGGAAGACAGCTCTCGGGAGATCTGGGAGGATGATGTGGTGACGTGGATCATTGAAAAATGCCGCTCTTCTCTTTCATGACTAATCCTGGCAAAATAGCACTCTTGTATGGGGTAAACTGTAAGATGGACTTTTGATCGAGAACATTTGTTGAGAATTAGCTCGCACTTGTCGATTTGCAAGATTACCTTCTGCCTGCTTTCCACACGACCTCAAGGAAACGCCCATCAGAAATCGTTATAGAATAGGCTCAAGTAATGGATTTTCACCAAGTATTCCACCAAGTTCCACCAAGTAGCCCGACGATGGTTGTTAGGCTACGGATCTTTGGTGTAACAACTGTGTCGAAGCGCCCTGTGTGACTGCAACTATCTGTACATCAGACACATTGTCTTCACACAATGGGATTACCTCAAAGTTTCCCTTTCCTTTCAACAGCACGAGTCGAGTCACGCTGCATCCTCCTCCAACCAAGCACACCAGCTCACCGCATCCGATCCCTCACATACACCCCTCCCCGCTTTCTGCGCCCCTCCCCCTCCATCTCCCTGACACCGATCGCACTTCCCGCGAATCCAAGAGCATACCCTCCACTCTTCCCGCCCACCTCCTCAGCGGGCGCCCAGAACCGATGGGTACCCAAGTACGGATTCGTCCAGGGCGATCGTTTCCCCGAATGACGGGTCGAAGGCTGGATGTGTGTGTGTGGATGGGTTGGGTGGGGAGGCGGGATGAGGCCCAGGCGGTGGGCGCGGCGGGCGATGCGGCGGAGGTGGGCTTTTTCGGTGGTGCTGGGTGGGCGGTTTGAAGGGTGAGCTTTTGAAGAGGGTATACTGGAAGGGGAGGACGTGTCTTTGCCCTTGATTCCGGCGGGGAGGACTTTGCCGTTGTTGGTAAACGCAATATGAGCTGCCGTGCGTGTTGAATGCTGAAGTGGTCCGCGTTTGAGCGCCAGTGCGATGGGGTCTGCCGAAAGCTTGGGATTGGAGGAGAGCTGTGATTTCTTGGCTTGTATTGTCGGCTTTGTAGGCTGCGTTGTAGTGTATCCGGGGTGTGTCAGTGCGAACGATTGCGAGAAGGGTGGCAGGGCGCGTTCGAGTTGCAGGTTGATGATACCGATCGGGGGGACCTGTGACATGGCATTGTCAGTAGGTTGATAACAATGTATTGAAACAAGCGTACATCGGACTCGAGCTTGTACGCTTCAAGTTTCCGCTTCGACGTCCCAGAGACAGCAGTCAGGACGTCAGAACCATCGACTGCTACACTGTTGGTCCGAAGTCGGAGTCGCTGTTTTTCCCCCTCGGTCAGTGGAACATGACGAGGATTTCTTGCGAATAATGATCAGCCGCGACGTAACGTCCAAGGCAGGGGGCAAGCTCACGGTGTAATCCAGGTCGGGTCTTCTGACGGCAAGAGGGAAATCGGCTTTACGGGCCTTCGCGAGAAGAGCTTGAATTCTAACAATAACGGATATGTCAGAATTGCGGCTCGTCACCATCGAGACGAGACTTGTCGGACTGACCGACCACATCCACCGTTTCCTCCGCCATCCGCTTTTGCTCTTCCCGCTTGGCCTTTTTCTTATCCATCTTCCGCCGCTTGGCATTCTTCGGCAGACCAGCTGCGGCACCATCATCTTCGTTGCCAGCGTCTACTTCTGCCGGGCCTTCGACAGTCGGTACTGCCGCCTGCTGCGCATCTAGAAGCGTAGACATGAGCGCCCGGTACACATTGTCCAGCCGTGAGAGGTCCAGCCCTCTGGACTCGTCGCCAGAGGATTCATCCTGGGATATCGTATCTGCGACGGATGGCACGGGAGTTGCCAGGGGGTCGAACGTGTAGATGCTCTCCATGACGAGTGGGCTGGGATGTTGTGTCGATGGTGAGGAATATACCCACGATGGTGTGTGGTGCCCGACACTTGTCGTCTCGAATCGACTCGTTTCCTGGGTGAAACATTTCCCGATCGCGCGCGACCAAGTAAACAACGCCGTCCGCAGCAGTGTCAGAAACACAGAAAGCTTGTCAGAAGAGAATCCAACTACAGGAGTATCATCGAGCTCTCATACGGCACGACATGTGATGCAAACACAAACCTCTAAAACTGTGCATTGTTCATACATGTTTCATACACTCTATAGGACGGTCGCCCAGAAGGGCTTTATTGCGCTTGACACACACTGCGTGCCGTTCAGCACGAATCCTCGCATGCAGCTCGAGGCCTCGCATTTTCCTCGGGTGCACTACCATCAAGGCATCAGCATCCTGTCCATCGTGGTCAATGCAAATGTACTCACAGCAACCTCGCTAACGCCTTCCAAAGATGAGCAGTCTTCGCCCTGATCCTTGCCCGAGACAGGCCATTCACATCCGCCACAGCTTTCAAGGTCGCTACTTGTGTCGATGCATTCCCAGCCAACAGGCTTCCCCAAGCTCAAGGACGCATGACTCGTATAACATGCCTCGAGGCCGACAGGACAAAGCGACGCCGCGTTGTCCATGCTAGGAGGCAAGAGCTGGGATCGTCGGCCGGGAATGCCCGAGACGCAGCTGGCGGTGTCGGCGATACAGTACGAGGTTCCGCAAAGCTTGTAGCCCGTGTTGCACTCTGGACCAAGGTTTTCCAAAAACGTGAGTAGGGTAATGCCTAGCGGGAGCAGAGATGACACGTACGAAAGCTGCAAGTCGTGCCCGGAAGCGTGTTACCGCCCGTGCAGAGCGGCGATGAGTTGGCAGGGTATGGGCAAGTCGCGGCTCGTGAGGCGACCTATAAACGGCCTCATCAGTATAGATCAGTTGGTCCCCGGTCACAAGGCAGACTCACAGCGTTCTGGCCAGCGATACGACCAAGACCCAAGAGGTTGGTGAGTCCACCGACAAGGTTGACAACCATCGTGAGAAGACCACCAAGGACACCCCCGGACGAGATCTGAGCGTCCAGTCGCGCAACAGAGTCAGGAGTCTGGGAAGCCACTATCAGTATCGGGGGTTTTCGCAACCCAGGGAAAGATCGTACCAAGACACCGGCTTGTGTACATAGACAAATGCCATCAATCAACGTCTGAAAAAGGAATCTCAGTGATGCTGACGGAAAGATGATACCAACAGCCTTCACCAATCGCATCAAGCCGACCGAAATTCGAATCGGCACTGTCGCGCATACAGTGCCCCTCACGACCTCCTGTCGCCGCTTCAATCTGTCCGAGGTATCCCTTTGCGGCGATATTTTAGTCGTTGACGAGGCTTCGAGTGGAGCAGCCGAGACGGCAAGAAGGAGGGCCAAAGCTTCAAAGAAAACGCAGAGATATGGTTGGAGGAATCGCATGGTGCACGGTTTGCCGTGAGTGGAAAAGCGTTCGTGCGGTTTAGGCGCGGATTGAGGCTGGGAATCAACGTCAGAAACGCGGTGTTTCCCAGGCGTAATTCGAAGGACGGTGGACGGATACGGTCGAGCTTGGGATCCGTGGTCATATTCATCGGCGACTGGGGATTTATACCTGAATGATTATCATCCGTTTGAGAAGTTGAGCATCCTGATCCGTCGGCTGTCTAGTTTGAGCAGGATTATCCCTCGAGGCCGTTTCACTCTGTCGGTTGTCGAGTCTCAAGCAAAATTATCCATCGAGATCGCTGATTCATCCTCGGTGGGTCTTATTCAAGATGTTTCTCATCTGCGTTACCGTCTTTCACATGGCGAGCGACAGGTCCTATGTAGAACGGTTGGATCCGCGAGACGTCGAATAAAATACAGCAGATGCTGTAGCATTCGAATCCATTCCTAGACGGAAATGGCGGAACATAATTTATCTTGCGACGCACATTCGAGCGAGACAAATTAAATACCCATGTGGCGTTTCTGATATCTGAAAAGAGAGTTTGAGACTATCAACACGACTGAAGGCGACAGGTATTTTCACGCCTTTGCTCTCGTTGGACCTCCACCCAGGTCTCACACGCTTGACTGCCATTCGCGTACAGAGCCTCAATTGGCCGTATGGCTATTCTCCTATCTGGGAATGGCGATGTACTTCTCGCTTGACCGAGTAACACGCTGCCTCGGGAGTTACCCCAGGCCCCCAACCTAACCGACCGATGAGAGATCTGTGCGATTTCGCACTGGCTTCAAGTATAGCTACACAGCTTGGCATGATTGCAGCCTCGATGCCTTTGAGCAGCTATACGAGCAGGTGTGAGAGGATTTATGCGAGATCAAGCTATCAGCTCTTTATGAATACAGCTACTTGAATACAGCTTGAATACATGACCCATCGAAGCGCTATCGCAGAATCAGAACGCGGGCCACTGCCCGGCGGGTGGAAAAACACCGATGTCTCGCTTTGCGGATGCGTGATCCTGATTACAGGCTCGCCGTTCCACGTGCGCCTTCGATCCGATCCGATGGGCATTTAGCCGAGCCGACAGCCGGATGAGCTTTCTCATCCACCTGATAGCTTGCGTGATACTGCACAGCCCCACTTTGTAGGAGGCAAGCGAGCTGGGTGCCATGGACCAGCTGATGAATCGGGTCACCAGACCGACCACTTTCGCAACTGATCAGCGTTGTCCAAAAGGGCAGAGTGGGAGACGTCCGTGAATGCGACAGTCATCCAGGTGTAGTAGATCACCGCAATGTGTCTCAGCGTCCGTAAATGTGCACACGGTGCAGCAGTCGCGAGCCGCGACTAGGTAGCTCTGCGTTCTACTTCTCGATCAGAACTACCGGATTGACGCTGCATTCGGTAGTAGGCTCAAGAAGCTGGGCAGGCGTTACAGCGGTATTTCTCCCGGGAGCGCGGAACGTCTAGATAAAATATCCGTCGGAGTATTGCTAATCCTCAATATTACGAGAACAGGATGACAAGAGGACGTATATACCGTTCGTGAGCAGTGCTTACTACGTGTAGGTATCCTTATACGAGGTGAAAGCTGACTGCCTTAGGACGTGCTGTGACGGTCTCGATTAAGCCTTCGCCAGGATCGCATGATGTTGGCTTCTCGAAACATCGCCTGCACAATGTCACTCAAAGAATAGCTTTCTCCATCAAGGATTTCGTCACGCAAAACCATGTTCTTCTAGAAT
This sequence comes from Naganishia liquefaciens, assembly GCA_013423385.1. Taxonomy (NCBI): domain Eukaryota; kingdom Fungi; phylum Basidiomycota; class Tremellomycetes; order Filobasidiales; family Filobasidiaceae; genus Naganishia; species Naganishia liquefaciens. Next base: position 184,474 of record BLZA01000016.1, read on the forward strand.
CCCATACAACGATACATGCGCCCTTTCCCCTCGACGCGAATACAAGCGATTTCGGCTGCATGTCACTTCATTTTCAATCGCGTTATCTAAGATCGTATGTCGGCAACATGCTCGCGAATAACATTTCGAGACCGCCTGTCGCCACGGCTCGTATGTCCGCGGGTAGGCATGCATCATTGGTTTATCGATCCCGCATTAAGGTGGTATCGCAGTGTCGGTTGCCGGCTACTACAAAGTATTCGGACGGCCGTGGCTCGTGGTACGATGACTGGCTGTGACCATACTGCTTCGGGTTACCAGCACTCGGGCTCATCACATTCCTCAATCTTGACCGACATCGCTCCGTCATGGGCTATCCCCGCCCTCGAGGAGCCCCACGTCAAAGGCTCAACCTCTACAAGCACGGCGTCACTGAGAACCTCGGACATAGTTCCAGCTTCTGATGGGGCCAAGGACTGATCAAAGGAGCGCGCATCAATTCTCGTCTTACATTGAACATCGACCTTCATTCCGGCGGAGCTGCACGACTTGCGACTTCGTTCTGGCGTTATCGATCTGGGGGACAAGCTTGCCTTCTCCATGCCCCCAATGCTACCAAGGGCCGCGATGCTGATCCGCGAACTATCAATCGATGCGCCGACAATTCCCGGGAGCTCCCGAGCTTGTGACTCATCTTGTTGACCGTGCTGAGGTGCACTGAGGCGCCTTGGGGAAGCCAAGACACTAGAGGTGTCGTGCCGGTCAAAGGGCGGCAAGGGTAAGGTTGAGTACTCGCCAGCCACCTCAAGCGGTACCGGATGGCAGGGATGACTCTGATATCGGGTGTCATTCTTGACGCAAGGAGGCGGGGTGGGATCGCATGGTGGCATTCCAATCAGGCCATCCGCACTGCCATGTGACGCTGGGTCTCCAGCTTGTGCAGAGGGATCGAATGCGAAAGCGGCTGACGCATTCTCGATGTTTCCCTGCTCTGACGCCGTGCCGAGCAATTGCTGCCAAAACCCTCCAGGCGGAGCGCGCGAAAGTGTAGGCTCATTGCCACCGTCTTCGCGCCCTACGACACACCTGCTTGCGCCACTCTTCGGCGTGAAAGGATGATAAGGGACGCTCCTCGGACTGGAAGAGTACATCATGATTCCAGATTTCACAAATGGCATCGGTAGCGTTCCTGCACTCATTTTTCGGATTTTGGTGCCCACTGGTGGAGCGTTGAGCGGCAAGGGCGTAGAGGCGGCAACTTGAGGTCGTAGAAGCGAGCGCAAAGGGACAGGAATAGGGTCCGGCGTCGTTTTGTCGATGAATTCGTAACGCGCTCCTTTGCCGAGCACTGGCAACGGCGCCTTGCCGGAAGTCTTGCGGTTGTAGTTGCGTGGCGCAACGCGACGCTTGTAAGTCATCAGCTGATGAATGGTAGATGATCGATCCAATTCACAGTGCGCTGCGAGTCCAGGTCAGCTGATGCTCAATGTATAAGCTCGGTGCCGTACTCCATACCGTCACATTCGCTTCACGACTGGATTCGCCCTGCTTGACCGACAACTTGCGCATGAAACCGTAGATCTTCAGGAAGAATCAGCATAAAGTATTCAGTCATTCGGATTTGTGACCCACGTTCAATTGTCTGCTGAAACTTGCAAACTTGTTCTGCTTATAGACCAGCGGCAAAATGCGCGCTTCCAAGGCTTTAGCGCCCTGGATGATGATTTGACGACCGTCTTTATCCCAATGAAGGATCTGAGATCTGGTCAACGACAAATAGAGGCCGATCACCAACTAGGACGTACGTTTTGGTACGCTGGGTCGGCCAGTACACTGTCCACCTGTCAGCCAAGGATGCGGGCTGGGGTGAGCACGACTCACTCGTAGAGCTTCGTCAAGAAATTCGGACCAATATTTGTTTCTGCTCGCTTCCTCTTCGGTGACGAAATGAAGCACTTTGCTGTTTCCGTTCCGGTTACAGGCGGTTTGCAACTGGCTTCATCGCGCATTTTTCTTTTATTCGGCGATGAATCATTCCCGGACGTAACGCTTCTTGCCAATGGCGAGGTCACGAACAGGGAAGAGCTTTTGGATGCCGTAAGTGGTGCTTGCGTTCCTGATGATGAGCTTGGTGACCCGCGCGCGAGGGATGATGGGGCAGCAATGGCGACGCGATTCAACCCGAAATAGGCAGCTTGAGCCGAAATGCCTTGATCAGACGAAGACCTCGAATTCACCGTTGTTGCCGTATCAAATCTGTTTTCTGCTGGAACAAGTTGTAGACGTTGATAGTGCGACAAGGGCGAAACGCTGAGCGGGTTTCCATATTGCGGGTACGGGTGCGCCTGAGTAATTGTGACAGGCGATTGATTGGGAGTCGGACGATGGGAGGGGATCCCGTAAGCAGTATGTACAGGATCCCATGAAAAGGTTCGTCGACTTTGAACTGGTGCCGCAGGAGGGAGGTTGAAAGCGAATGGAGTGGGCGTTTCCTCCCTCTTATGCTGTGGCAGCGTGTTGAGAAGTGGATTTGTCGTGTCTAGCGGGACCTTGGCGATTGCTGGAGCGTGGATTTCCAGCGGACCGTGCGTCATGTGTCTGGGATCTACGGCTCGCATAGTGATCGAGTGTCCCCAATATGGTCCTGGGATCGCGTTCGGGGTAGTTGGTCCAGCTAGAAATGCCGCAGTCTGTCGGATGGGCGTTGATAGGTTCCCAGGATTGACCGTCATTGGTCGTGCCCAGTCCTCAGACGATGTTGAGAGCATGCTGACGAGGTCATCAGCTTCATCCTCGACCTGTTTGCAGATATGTGGTACTCACGTCACAGTAGGAAACAACAAAAGATCAAAGCGCTAATATTTCGACCAGCAGGTGTTTTGATGAAGCTACAATGTGGAAAGTCAATCAGCACGATGTACCATTGCTACAATTCGTGACACGGAGATCCTTATAGTATGCATCGAATCTGAGGTGCCAACAATCTCTTAATGTATCCATATCGGTCCTCCCATACGAGAATCGCATCACCCCTGTTGAAAGGTGTCGACCAGCCAAACACAGGGCGATCGGTTGTAATATCGCATCTCGTGCTCCTTTCAAGAAGGCATGCCGGAACGCCATAGCGAGATCCGACTGGTACTCACCAATCAGAGTATCGCTGTTTCCTTTGTTTTGGACCTGAAGTCTTGAACAGAACGTTGCGGAGAAGCGCTAATATTGCCTTCGAACCAATCAAAAGGAGACCCAGAAGGCGAGAATTACTACTGATCGAGAGAGGCACGAGGATCAGTCATCCACCTCCCCAGAAGCGCAGATACGCACAGAAATTATTCTGACGCTCCTTTCAATCATCGGTGCAGAGAGAAGACGAGAGAGCCCTGTAAAGAGCCCACTATATACTAGTTTTCTCCGTCATAAATGCAATGCCGGATGATTTCCTCTCGAATTGACCATGCTGTGCGAAGTGTCTGATGCGGGATCCTCGCATCGAAACAGGTCCGTTCACGTCGCAATACCAGTAATCTGTCCCCTGTGCGGTGCTGAAACGTTCTTCTGTGCCTTGGAATACTGGAACGATTTGATGCGTTGATTCCTGGAGTGATCGACCACATTGGGCGTGCAAGCATCATCTTATCAGATACTCTTGTCTGATTCACAAATCAAGCAACCAGGACGCAGATCTTGCCCTTCTGAAAAACCGCAGTGCAGTGCAGACAAAAAAACGAAGAGGAGTGGCCGATGTAAGATGCCTCAATACCTCATTCGGGAAATTCTAGCCCTCGACCGAGGGTAACGTCACTCCGAGAGGTCCTTCCAACGAGCTCTTCGATGTCAGAACCCCTCCTTTGATTGATGCTCCATAGAAGCGCTTTCGATGTTTCAAGAATCACATTGAGGGAGCTTGGGCTTTTTTTCCTCGTGTGCGCTCGTCGGGGAGCTTCTAGCGCGGCAGCTGCAACGAGTCTGTGCTACGAGTTGCCTTTTAGCTGTTGCCTTTTATAGCGTTTGTCGAAAGTTGACGAACCCAAAGTGTCAAGATAGGGTATCATCCGGTGCCTTCAGCCTTACTGCAGCGAATCAGAACCGACATTTTTGTGCCGTGTGGTGCAGCCAGCCCTCTACCATCCGGGTGATCTTGGGCTGAATGCGCTCAACAAGAAGCCTCAGACGTCGACGGTGGACATAGTCTATGCATGCAACAAATAAGGGTAGACAGGGTATTCACAACCCACCTGGCGGATGTCCCACGTACTATCAAAGGCTAACAACTTCATACCTCACATTACTGATACCATATTCGCTGCGTGCAAAGCTCCTCTCATACTCCTGCTGAAGGTCTTGCAGCTGCCTCCTCTGCTCCTCGCTCGTGCCCGTCAGGGCTTCTTCATCCTGCTCGCATATCCAAGCGTATCGATGAAGCTCCGTAAAAGAGCGTACGTCGAACTCGCCTTCGAGCCATCCCGATAGCTCAGATTCTCCATCACGAAGGTCCTTCGCGTCTTTCTGATCAACTCTATACTTCATTTTGACGAGATCGACTGGCATTTTCCGGGCAGATAAAAGATCGCAAAACTTGACATCCAGATCGAAGCTGGGGACCGGCGATTTCGAGGCTCCACGAATACGCTCGATGGCTTGCATTACGCTATTCATGTCTACGGGAGCGAGATTCTTTTTGAGCACCCATTCGCCGTGCCTATGTTGTTGGAAAGACGCCAACGGCAAGCCCCGATTTTTATCTCTCGCGGCATAAACAATACAAAGTTCAATCTTGCAAAGTGTGGTCTTGCCAATTGTCTCGCAGAGCTTTTGCAGTGCGTCCTGCTGTGCGAGTATAGACAAGTCTTCAGCGTCCTGCGACTGTGAATTCGTTATTGACTTGCCCAGAGATCCCAATTAGTAAGATATTCAGTCCTTAGCAGAGGCTCCACATAAACGCAAAGCTTGAGAAGTTCCAGCGACGGCCACGTTCTGGTGAGCGGATTCAACCACTCAAAAATAGGGTTTTCCGCAGTGATGCGATTGCCCCTCGAATCATGCCCATCCCACCAGTCCTCGAAAACCGATATGTTGAGGTGGAGTTTTCGTAGATTGGTAGAGTTGAGCGGTCGGAGAATGATCGTCAACAACTCAGAATTGTGAGCTTCCGTCTCTCTGATACATGTGCGGGGCAATCGGATACAGAGCTCTCGGATACCATTACGGGTGCGCTCCTCAGCTGGGCAGGTCGGTTGCTGAAATGTCAGGGCAGCCAGTTGTCGGCCTTTATGGTGCATCGGGCAGCTTGCGAAGTCGAGGTTTAAACTCTCGAGTTCAGGATAGCATTGCAGCTGATTGAAGAGTGAATCGTGTGGCAGCTGACGAGGTTGGGACAACGTCGGTCTATTTTCCGATGACGACCATTTGAAGGCCACATTGGCGGTTCTGTGAGATCAAGGACGGAAGTGTCAACAGACACTAGATCAACACGGCTATCATTGCCGGTATGACAAACACTCACCTAACGGCAGCGGTGATCACATGGCTCCTCGTCCTCAAAATGCCCTCGGCGGTCCTCCACAAGTAGAGCCTTGACAAGTAACCGGATTTGCCGACACAGTCCCGAAAGTACGAATGCGAAATCGCGAAGTGAAAAAGATCTTGTCCACAGCCGCTATGCCCTTGTCCGGCCTCTGTCAAGGATTCTTGAACGGATCCTGCATCATCAGCGCATAGGCAGATATGCTTTGATACAGAGTTGAGGCTCGACGACTGATCGATGTCGCGGCTCACGATGTGCAGGACGATCAGATGAATGATCTCCGGAGGCAGGTTGAGAATGGCTGTCATCTTGAGCTGAGAAGGGAGAGAAAGGACGCCGATCAGTGACATCTTAGAGGCGAAACTCGTCCCTCTCACGATAGCGGTAAGGTCGATCTGGCAACCCGGTCAGGATTCAAGGCCGGCTCTTGACGAGATAGTACAATCCTCCTATTGGGCGAATTATCACAATTCTCCTATCACGCGAAGCACCGCGAACCCGGAGCCGATTTAGCCGATGAGGGATAGCGAGCCTTTGATGATCATCGGGGTCCGAGAGATGCCTTAATTATTTGGGAGAAGGCTTTACGATGAACAGATTGCTGTGTGCTTGCATATTCACTCCATTGCATGATCGCTTTCGCTGTTGCGCGCTGGCTCGGGCCGGCTCAATCAATCAATCCGGGCCCAGACGAACGCCGTTCCCTGAGTCACGAGCGCTGCCACGCATCAGCTACGAAGATGAGCCGACTATTGCGTGGAGTCTAACGAGCGTAGGAACAGGGGGCAACCGTGTTGTCTTACTGTTCAGACATACTCGATCTCCGGAGCGAAGCGCTTCCTACACTCTCCTATCCTTGACGAGAAGCTTCGCCCGTTCCTGAGAAGGTGCTTATTTAGGGACCCACTTCTAACGATTTAGGAGATTCCCATTATGAGTTCCATATGCACAAGTTGGCATCAAAGCTCTGAGAAACGTCTTTTATACTTTGTTTCTGTATCGGCATACCATTGCGTTAAGCATTGTCGGAGGTATTTTCCGTAAACGCACGAGTATACTCGTGTCGCAGTTCTCGCACACGGTTCACGTATCCTTGACCCCAAGTCCCCACAAGATCTGGATCCTCATCATTCATCCAGGCAAGTCGATGAACCGCCTTGAGCGCCTTTGCTTTGATGTAAATATCGAGATCATGGGATTTCGCAGACTCTCCCGTGGACTGCCTATCCAGATTGTGACTGTAGTCTTGATTCTCAGTGCAATAGCGTATCTTGATCAGACCCACCGATACTCCTTCTATGCCTCTCAGATCGCGATACCTGAAGAATATATATTGAGACCGGGTACCGGGATCTTTTTGACCACTCGCATGTTGTCAATGCGCTCTGGCACACAATGTTTCTCTGTTGGGGCAATACTGTCCTTGAGGATCCAAGACCGATGGCTGGTCTGCTGAAGGGCTTCCAGGGGAATAGCATGACTACCGTAACCCTCAGTGAGGACGGCACAGAGCTGGATCTTGCGGGCCCTATATCCGGCAAACTTCGAGCAAAGTTGTTCCATTGTGTCTCGCGGTACTCGCCAGAATGGATAATCTAATCCTCAAAGAGACGAATTTGACTTACCCATGGCGTCCATCCCCATGACACTACCAAAATCATACTGAGGTTCCAGATGTACACATATTTTGAAATTGTCGACACGTCTGAAAAGATCGGGAAACGAATCGAAGAACCTGACGATAGGGTTGTCCGCAGTCAATTGTCTGTTTCCCGTGGCAGACGCGCTCTACCCGTCAACCCAGATCGAGATGGCGATTTGTAGTTGCAGGAGCTTTGAAAGTTTGAGCGCGCCAGCAACAGCAGAAAGCAGCGTCAAATTGGACTCCAACTCCCTGACACATCGTTGAGGTGATTCGATGCGTAGGTGCTTGATGCTGTGGTATTCATTCTCCTCGAGAAATGCAAAATAGTGTGGAAGCCCAAAGGTCGAGAGATCCATTGAGTCGAGAGCCGAGAAATCCAGAATTACGCGATCAAGCAAAGGAAAGCGTCGTGGATATCGATGAGCAAAGCCTATGCAAAATGGCAATGCGCGCCCGAATGTAACCGGGAAAGGAACGTAGTCAACGTTAGCGGTTCTGCAGGATGTAGATGGGTAGAAGGTACATCAGCAAAACAACGAGAGCTGGAATGATCAGCTTGACTTGCCGAATAGCAAAACAGATCGTCCTCTGTGCGAATGGGGGGATCGCAGAGGTTCCAGCCCACAAGTGAACTGTTTCACACAGACCGGACTGCTCCATAGAACGCTTGAGGTATGGATGCGATAATGCAAACTGGACGACGTCTTGTATGTTCGCACGTAGGTACAAAGCCGAAATTGGCAATTGTCGCCGAGATGAACCTGCTTCAACGGCACATGGGACAAGGGAATGAGAGGGGGAAGGCTCATTCGACAGCTGACAGGAACACAGGGAATAGCAGTAATCACATGTATATATATGCAGTATCTTGATCGACCGGACCAAGCGATGCCACGGCATCAAGGCTTTTTTCGATCATGAATGGCCAAAGGACTTTTCTGGCTTGTTGAAATCCCCTTCTGCTGGAAAGTCCGCCGACTGGACATCTAAACCCATACAAGCCCATTAGATCAATCGGTGGGCGATCGTCCGAACGCAATTCAGAAACAGGAAGTATATCCGTCCATTGATGAAGTCCGCCAATCGAGATCTCTTGGACCGAATGGTCAATGTGAAGTCCGAGAATCCTTTCTTGCGTTTGGCGGATCGATGCAAAATTGTAAAAAAAGAATTTAACGGAGGAACAGTGATAAGACAGAATCCCAAGGTGTTCTGCCACTGTGGTCAAGCCTACCCCCCCATTCGCGTTGACGCAACAGACATGGCATATTCCCGAGCGTCGTACTGATACAAAGCCGGATTACTGGATCCGCCCATTTTCATCTACCATCAATCAAAGCCTAGCGGGCCCACGGGCTTCCACCCGTCTTGGCTGGCGCACCTGTCCTCGGTGGCTGTCGAGCGCCCGCGGCACCGCGCTGTCCCTGCTTGGCATCTGCTGTCACAGCATTGGCTTGTCCTGGACGTGTGATTGGCAAGGGTGCCGACCGGATGGTCTCGAGGACACGCTGGGCGTGTTCGGCGTTTCTAAAAGACGGGTCAGGTCCATGCCCCGAAAGGAAGCGTCCGCAAAACGTACCGAATGAAGTATCCCGCGAATCGCTTGTTTATCGTTGTCTCGGCAACAGAGACGGCGTCCTGTGTACAATCAGCATCAGCAGCATCCCTCGAATGACGCGCCGCGCAGACTCACGTTGTTGATGGTAAAGTCCAGGTTTCCAACATTCAGCCTCTCGCCATCCAGCAACGATCCCTCCTTGCAGCCGTACGTCCTGCTCGCCGTCTTCAGGTTCATCATCTTCTCCAACACGGCATCCTCATCCTCGTCCAAAAAGCTCGCCAGCTTGGCAGCATCAATCGACGTGTACAGCTTCAAGAACGATCGCATCGTCGGCGCCGCGAGCGAAGCCTTGACACCGGCGAGGAAAACATCGGCGTGACGCGTGTGCGGGTCGATCGTCGATTCCTCGGCGGCCCACGCCTGGAGGTGGTCTTCGTTCTCGTACGGAGGTGCGATCGGGGAAAGGAACTTGGGTGCGGCAGAGAGGTAGAGGTCACGGTAGACGGGAAGAGCGTCTTCACCGCCGCGCTGCATGGCCGTCAACTGTTCGCCGTACTTTTCACGCATAGCCGACATGGTGCCTTCGTCGACGGGTCCGGGCGCAAGAGTGGTCGAGATGGCGAGGAGGGCGTACATTCGGTCACATTGACGCGAGATCTGCGGACAGAGTCAGTATATGCCTTTGACTTGGTGAGGTCGCACAACTTACTGAACCATACTGGTAAGACCGGGTATGGAAAGACTTCATTCGGTTGAAGTAGATCAAGGCGGAGACGAAAGACCGGATGGCATCGTGGAATCGTCCCAACGTCATGTAGGCGAATCCGACGTGGTAGTAGGTGCTGATATGGCAGGCGGTGATCTTGGTGAACAAGGCCTCGCTCGACAGCTCAACGTTGACGAGCGTCTGCAATGCCAACGTGGGGTCACCGATCAAGACGTGCACACGAAGCAGACAGATCAAGGAAAAGTATCCCAAGTTTCGGTACAGCGGCTTGGCGCCGTATGCGCCTGCAATCTCGGCCACACGTTCGGCCGATTCGCCCGCACGCTCGGCGGCGAGCTGTTCGTTGATGCGCGATCGCTGGACGAGCGAGTAGAGGACGTTGAGGACCGAGTAGCAGCTCCAGATCTGCGGGTTCTCGGCCAACAGGGCTTTTTCGTCTTCCGTCTTCTTGCTGATCTCGGCGCGCCACGCGGTAAAGGACTGGAATTGGTAGACGAATTCATCGAGCATGTCCCAGAGCCATTGGATCGGCAAGTCGAGGGCGATCGGTTCATCCGAGTTGAGGAGCAGGTTGAACAATTCGCAAATGTTTTCGTACGACTCGAATCGGTCGTTGACGTTGGGCTCCAACTTGGCGTAGACGTGTCGGAAGTAGAGTTCCCGGTAGAGCGTCAAGAAGACCTGATCTCCGCCCACCAATCCACTCAGTAGCTCCGCCTCGGGCCACTCGGAATCCGCATAGTACTGCGCCGTCAACCTGTTCCATCCACCTTCATACATGCTCGAGATCTGCGCCGAGTCATTTCCGACAATGGCCTGGTGGAAGGCGACGATGAATCGCTTGACGTCATCGGGGACCTGCTCGAGCTGCGTCCGACGCTCCTCTTCGAGCTCCTTGGCGTAGTCTCCGTTACCCTCGGGCACACCTCCATGCTCGTCAATGTATTGCGCGTAGTTGCCCGTCGAGACGCCCGGAGCGCTCGTGTCCATGGACGCCGGAAGCAGCGATTCCGGGTCGGCGGTGGCGTCGGCGTAGTACTGTTGGGCCATGTTGGTTGTTGTGTGATTGCACCGAACAGATGCCCCTTGCGAACGCAATAATGTCGTCAAGAAGACGGTGACCGCGTCGATTGCGTTTTCCTCGTTGTCCGCTAGTTTGCCCGCACAAAAAGAGGCGCGCAGGTCACGTGACAGGGCAGAAGGGGGACTCGGTCTCTTCGACCCCTGGCAGCCATGGAGGAGGCATCGGCCTTGACGGCTAGCAAGTCATGTCCGGTGGGAGGCATAACAGCAGACGTCTACAGAGAGGGAGCGCCAGCAGAGCGCCACAAGTAGGTCTTGAAGGACCTGAAATGCCGGCAAAGCGCTGCTCCGATCGTCTTGGATAATGCTGAAACTGCAAGTGAGAATTTGAAACCCTTTCTTGCCGATGGCTTTTACAGAGCATGAAGTAGGCTGTATTGATAAACCTAGAATGATAGGCAGAGCTCAGGTGGGTATACGTACCAATCGAGCGAGACCGGTTACAGCGCGTGACTCCTAGATGCGCCACGCCACCCTTTTTCGCCTTGTCGCCTGGGAGTAGTTCCGCAATCAGCCGCCGTCATACGTGACATCCCGTCAATGGGGGACTCTCTCAAAACGATGGCAACAGTGCATGGCGGCCGTCTCTGAGTCTCAGACTGCCCAAAATGCTTGCTAGACACCAGCCGGTAGCAAGTTGTCCCTCGTCTGCTTGCATTCCGAACCCTCAGGCGGTTCTCCTTCGAGGTTTCAACATGCTTGGGGTTCTACCACAAGGTAGTTATCTCTCGACTTTCTCGATCCGATCCGCGTGATGTCATGTATTGAATTGTCGACAACGAGTGTATCGTCCGTGCGCGAACGATGTGCTCGCAAATGTCACAGCTAGAGCCTCACGCGATCTTGAGTCTGTCTTTCACTGTTCACAGCCGCTAAGTCTCGAATGCCATGAACCTGGTCCTGGACCACATTCTCGTTCAGCATTCGTACGGTGCTCTGACGAGCGCTTGTGCTTGACGAGCGTTTGTACGCTGATCCCTTGCTTCCTTGGTGCACTGACAACAGATACGCAACATCCTTCTTTTAATAACGGCGGCTTCCTTCCTGAGCCACTGATCATGCATACAGCGGCAACGGCAGAAGACCTTGTGGGACATGACCTGGTAAACAGGAGGCAATCCCGGCTGGATCCGAACTGAAGCTCGGGCGGCAAGCCGGTAACCAAAAAGATGCATCCTTGCCTAAGCTTACAACGAGACGAAGGACTTGATCGCAGAGATTGGGGCTTCTTTTGTCGTGACTCGTGAGCTATAATCGTCCGCCCTGTTCAACCCAGCTGGGTCTTCCCGTGATCGTCCGGACAATCCTTTGAGCTCGGCGTCTGTGGGTCTACCCGTTCGATCATTGTCTGTCGCCCTAACGCGACTGGAGATATTAAAGCTCTACAGGCTGATCTCGCCTAGCGCTCGACACCACAATCGCTGAGATGGTCGCCAATCGAAGGAACCTGCCTTGGGGGCTGCAGATACGCCTTGTTGAGGGTATCCATCGTGTCAGACTGACACCCTTGAGGCTTGCATGTAACTGGCAAAGAACTGGTCTCTGAAGACGATTTGACCAAGACTGGCATCTTGTCATAGACGTCCGACGCGGTCTTCCTTCCTGCGCCGAGCTTACTTCGTGCGCCGAGCTTACTTTTTTTACAGTATGCTAGAATCATTCCAAAGCGATGAGGGTTTGGATGCTAATTCGCTATATCAAATATTGCAGAGGATATGAACGGTGAAAACGTATTCCATCATCCTTTACAATCATGAGAATTTCAACAGGGCGCGGACGACTGCCATCGCGAAGTCCTACTTTTGCCGCAGGAGATCCACTTTGCCGCGATTTGGGGTTCCCGCAAGGGACCGAATCACACAATGGCGGGCCGGTTTGGCTACAGGGCAGCAGGAAATAGTTGGCGCATCGTCATTTGAGAGACTTTCGAGAGAAATCGTATGACTATGGTTTGGCCCCGTTGAAAGGGCACAGTCACAGAAAAGATTGTCACGTTGGGCAGCGTTTACGCAGCTTTCCCGCCACCAGATCTAGGCACACTGCCCCTGACTGATCCGTCAACTTTTCTGGGCAGACTGTGTATATAGAGGAAAGGAGGTGACAGCACTGGTTTGCCGAGGGGTACGGCAGATTGCCCTTGATTTCACGAGCCTTAGATGACTTGGCGTGAGACATTGCTTGGAGGGATTGACAGGGGGCCACTGATGAAACACATCGCTTTGTAAGCTCAGCTTCGTTGACGATCTGATAGCGCATTTGTCACCGATCAGCTTCTGCGGAAGAGTTTCCCTCCTTAAACAGATCTCTAGAATAGCTCAGGACCCCTGTTTTCCCTGATACGTGAACTAATAGCTCCTGAGCCTCGCTACCCGACTCGCTTCCTCTAGGTGTTCTCTCATGCTTCCAATTGTCTTCCTGTTCTCCCATCTGCCCATCCGCTATGCGAGATTAGAATTTCGCCGCTACAGCAGCTGCTACAGTGAAGTGACTAACGGCATTCTCCGGAGGCTTCCGAGGCATCCGATCTGCGGAGCGGCGGCAAATATTCTCGGAATGTCGCGGATGCCCACGCGGCTTTTCTTTCATTCGCGCCCGGAAAAACCAGAAGCCTGCCAGAAGAGCTAATCAAGGAAGGTCCAGAAGCCCTCTCTCCTACCTTCTCCTCCAGCAGAGCACACAAAGCACTTGGCCCCGTCTCCGGCGCAAGCGGCCTGCTGCAGTGCTGCAGTGTTATTAAAAGGGCAGCGAGAGCCGAAGCGCAAGCAATCAGCTAAACAACCCATAAAATCAGCAGAGCTATGTAAGAATCTGGGAAAAGCTATAAGCAAGCGCTGCTGAGCATCGTGCTGAATGGAGCCTAAAATCGTCGATACAAGTGCTTCGTGGCAAATGTAGCGCAGCGCGCTTGAAAGCGGATCGATTGGGGACAGTCCTTTTGAACCCTTCGGCGGTCAGCTCTGAAGAAACAGAGAGTCGAAGAGAGGTTACCGCAGAGGACGGCTGCGGAATGACGTGTGGCGTTCAGTTCAGGTAGCTGCTGAGCGCAGCATTAGACCGTACCGGCGATGACAAGCTCGGAATGAGCGACCTCCTAGCATCAGCGTATTGATAAGCATGTTCAGAGGACAAGTTTCTGCAATTGTACAGCTGATGAATGAGCTGTCAATGGAACAACGTCATCTCTCTGCAATGAGGTTCTGCCGCTCTTCCAAGCTCAGTAAGTCGATACAGCAGAGTTATATTTTGGGCAACATTTTTTGTGCATGTATAACAACATATCTAATATCTACAGTCACAGATGGAGGCAGGACTGAGTGCACCGGAGCCGTTAGCAACCGCGAACAGGCTTCAGGTGCTTCCTTCAGGTGCTTTGTGGCTTTTGCAAAAAGCCAGACAAGCTATAGTAGAGAAAGAGGTAGGCTAAATTGCACAGGCTGTACAAGACCTTTCGTTGTTGCCAGCAAGAAGAACGCAGTATTGCGGAATATCCTGCTGTGAAGCCGGCCGATGTCACTCGACTAGTCGTCCCTGCCTTGCGCGAGAGGAGGAATGCGTGACATGTTCATGATTTATGCGTTATAGCGCTATCTGAGAGCATGTTGAAGAAACCTATAGTTCGTCCTTGGAAGAGGCAATGACTTTGACCCGTGATTACACGCCGGGCCTTTGCAGTACGTGAGTGCATGAATACAGTAGCAGAACAACTACAAGAATGATTGTCGAAACCCGGAAGAGCCATTGATGAGATCTGAACTCGGCATGAATCGGCCCGCAATAGGTCAGGGCAGGTTCTGTTTGCAGTGGTCGCATGCAGCACAGAGAGCCTTGTGAAGTGGTGATGCAATTGAAAAGCGCTCTGGTTAGACCTGCGGGAAAGCGAAGGGCAAAGCTGAACGAGCGAGCTCGATAGCAAAATACCCGATTGCTTCATCGGAGTCAGATATTGGCTGTCTTGACTAATAAAGCTACTCGAGAAGCGTAGCGAGATACTGTACGTTACTCCGAGCAATTACTCCCGCAAGGCTCGTTACGCTCCTTTGCAGAGGGTGCCGCGGGCTCCTCCAAAGCTCTGGGCTGATGGAGCTGGTAAATGCTCCATCTAGCTTTGCAGCTGCATACAGCCATATGGGCCTGAAGTGCCGCCTGGCGTTACGGGCAAGTCCAAATGTCATGGCGATGGGAGCCTCAAGCTGAGCCTTCATGAAGACTCCTACTGCTTCAAAATCTATCAACGTTTTTCTCAGCAGGCGCTGCCGCTGTGGATCTCATGGAGCGATGCTCGAAGAGCTCTTCGCAGCAAAGGTTTCGAGCTCAAAGAAATGGTGTCCGAATTGACAGGATCTTGAAATGGCCTACGGTTGCCGGGAAGATCTTCGCATAACGTAATGCCGTGTTCCGCAATCCTTCTTCCATAGCTTTGCGCCCTCGGGAAGAACTCTGGAAGACTACTGGAATGCGATATGGATAAATCCCTTAGCAAGTTGTAAGCGAGCCGCACAGCATCCTATAACGTAGCCTAGAGCAGTCACTGCAAATAGAGCTATCCGCCCTCGGCAAGGTCTTCTCTGTAAAATGGCCGCTGCAATGCCAACATCGCTCACATGCGGTGCGGCGACTGGGGCACATGCATAGCTAGGGGCACTTGCTTGTAGGACCGCATGAGGACACATCATCCGGTGGATCTCTGCCACGCAATGCGGAAAGAAATGCCCAATTTCTCCCGGCAGCCAACAAAGACTACCCGGATGCGACATCCGCCCGAACAGACGCATCTTCACATTCTAACGTATTCGTAATGACTTCCGGCGCTGTCTCTCGTAGCGGCAGCAAGCAAGAAGATACGCACCTTCGCCGAATGGGCGACTCGACCAAACCTCTGATTGATCCCTTAACCATCCTGCTAGCGCATTGGTTTGGAAGCCGGATCCCTCCCGCTGCTGCTAGAACTCATTCGCCAATGCTGTCACAATTAAAGAAGCCTGCCGCACAGAGGTCAATTTCAGAAGATTGGGCTGCTCGCCAATGGATTGAGCGTTGATGCGGTGCAGCGTCCCTGATCTTGATCGATCTCGCCATCTCCAAATCCGGAAGCGAGAGAAGGGAAGAAGATTACGATGAAAAACGAGGAGCATGCCGCCGCAGGATATAACTCGTCAGCGCATGGGTTGCGCAGCAGTTGTTGCACCCCTCTCTCATCCATTCTTCCCCTCTCCAAAGACTCCCTTCTGGCCGCACCATATCTCCTCCCCCATCGGTCCTTCCTCAAGCGACAGTCCTCACCTCCAATCAACCATCAACCGATAGAAAGAAGCAACAACGATGGTCCGACTTACTCAACAGCTCTTTACTCTCTTTGCCGCCCTGTCCGTCATCCTTATGGCTGCCGCCAATCCGATCGCTACCACCACTACCCACGTGTCACCGAGGAGAGACACCTCAGGCGGCCTGATGACGCGAGGGCAGATCAAGAGTGGTACTCTTTGCGATTCGGTAGCGATTGTCATTCAAGCTGGCTACAAGAAATACGTGAGTGCTTACTTCGTCGCTGTCCTTTGTATGCAAGCTCACCTATTACATCAGACCATCCTCGACAACATCTGCATTTGCACTCAGGACGGTTATATCGTAGGTTTATCTTATTGAGAACTAAGTCCGCCTACTGATATCCCTCCTCGACAGACGGACGATTCGCTGCAGAACCTCAACGGGCAGATCCAAGCCGGCGGAATCCTTGGCAACCTTTTCAACTTCGTGATTCAGTTGATTGGTGGACATGCCAACTTCCAAAAGTCTTGTAAAGAGGCTGCAGAAGGGGCGGTGAGTCGAGCGACGTTCATATCGAATCGACTGCTGACGCGTCAGACAGGTCCGGAACAAGCATTCGACATGTCCTTACCCTGCCAACTCGTCTCCCGTCTGTAAAGGAGGCAACACTCTGCCCAACAGCAAATGCCACTTCAGTAAGCTTGCTCAGCCATCACGATGAAGGTCTGACTCACTTTGCCCTTTCCAGAATGCAAAAACGGCTACAAGCTCTGCGGCACGTCCTACTGCATCCCAAATCACTCTTCGTGTGTCTCTGGTATGCCGGGCCGACGATCCCTCGAGTTGCCCATTTCCGACAACACCCAAAATCTGTGCCCGCCCGGTCTCGAAGCGTGCTACACCAGCGACGTTTCCATGAAGTTCGGTCGACCAGTCGGCTGGGAATGTGTCGACACCAGCAGCGACGTAGAAAGCTGTGGTGGCTGTGAATGGCCGGTCGCCGGTCAAGCGCAGGGCCAGGACTGCTCCGACATGTCCGGTGTCAGTCGGGTATCGGTGAGTTTGGCCGGAAATGTCGAGTTCGAGCGGCGTCCTGACTTGATTCACAGTGCAACCGAGGACAGTGCCAGGCCGAGACTTGCATGCGTGGTTTCGAAAAGAATGGAACGGAATGCGTTGAATCGGCCAAGCGAAGCTTTTGGCAAGCCATATAGGCGGGCCGGATCCAGAAGCACGCACGCCTTTTATAGTCGCCCCTATATTTCCACATAATACTAATGGACAATACTTAGATGATCGGGTTTTAAATCTGGCTTATAGCTCTATATGTAGATAAGACAGGCGTCAGCAACCGCCTTTACCCTCTTTATAAAATATACGTATAACCACTTACGAGTAGATATTCAGCCGTTTGCGTTGTTCACCAACAATCGGTCTACTCTGGGACAGCGATCTCCATGGCAACCTGTACATCGTTGTTCTAAGGCGAACAGTCGCATAGGCTCTCTTGTAACAGGGAAGCCGGGATCCAGCAGGCGCTTTCGGTGTCCGGTATCATCGCATTGTGCAGAAAGGATACGAGACCTCAATGGACGACCGTCGATCAGTCTGGACAGGTATCGCGGAATTCATATGAGCCCATACTGGGCGTTTTGCTCGGAACCAAATTTGGGGATACGCAGGTTGCGGTTGGCAGTCATCTGCGACTTCACGGTATCCATTGCCGGATCGAGAGTTTTCCGGCACAAGCACAAGAGCGCCCTAGTCGTCCAATCCATCGAATACCTAACGGCGGCGATCTGAAAAGAATCCCTAACGGCGGCGATCTGAAAGAAAAAACCCCACCTCCCACTGGATCCGAACGTCGTAGATCAAATCGAGTTTTTGGGTGCAAGTGTTCTCGAGCGGCATCGTGTGGTAGGACAGGACGGTAACGCTGGCTCTGCTATAGCTTGTGCCTGACTGCGGAAATATCGAGCAACGTCCTCGAGGAGTCCAATGGTTCCAATTCAGGATGTTTTTATGGAATCGCTTTGACCAAGGAATGCGAAAGACCACAAGTCTTAAAAGGAGACTGACTTGGGCGCAAAGTATCACCTAGTACCGGCGAGGCTGAAAACGAATAACAAGCTTGTAACGCTCATCTGTCATTCCGGATAAGGCTGTGACGGAAGTAGAGCTCGTTGAAAGTGCTCGCTCGAAATCCGTGCTTGATATGCGAATGAAGCCGAGTGAGATCCTGCAGATCTGCTGGTATGAAACAGTTATCGTCGAAGGCTTGTTTCGGACTTGATTATGCACAGGTGACGCACCGCACCGCACTGTCGCCCATCGGTAATGCGATCATCGAGTAATACGATTCTGGGACATGTTCAAAGACAGAGGGACTGACAATCTTGACGCGTCGATGTTGTTCGTAAGTGAGTCATGCGCAGCCGTGTAGCGATGCGTTGAATTATCGAGGCTCATCCAACGAAGTCGAGATGGTGCGCTGTAGAATCCACTGTGCTAGTACGGGCGGTTCGCAACTGCATGTCGCGCGATTGAATGTATCCAGCAATCCCCGGGAAAAATCTGTTCTTGCGCGTTTCGAGGATGCACTCAACATCGTTCTTTGCGGGCATGTTATTGTAATGACTTGCCAAGCTGAAGAAAGGCAAGGATGAGATCAGTCTCCGAGCGGTCGACGCGATCAACTTACTTGAAGGCCGCTCCTTTGGGCAATCTCCTGGTCCAACCACGCGCCACGATCCCGAGCAGTGATTCATCGGACAGACTTGTCAGATTCTTGATCATGAGGTGCCGACGCATTGAACGGGCATCGTCGCATTGAACATAACAAAACACGACGGAAAGGCGAGGGGAGATGGCGGGCTCATGGCGAAACGCGTCTCAATGGGCGCGACACAATCGAGCCGATGTTCGGTCCGCCGCGCGTTTGGAGCCGGGGGCCGACGTGTTGCCGCGGCGAAGGGGGGAACGATAGCTGGAACGATATCTATCGTTGAGCTTGGTGAGATTGGAGTGTGGGTCGAGACAGCTGTGTCCAGACGTTTACGATGCGTGGAATCAGGGTGCGGATCCGCTCGAACTCTGCTCCGCAAAAAAGAGGTGCTCGTGCTTGGGGAGACTACGTAAGGGAAGCAGCAAGATTTGCCTCATCCACCAGACGGCAAGACAACCCAGGCGCAGAAGCATGTTCCTTGTTGTAACGATGTATAATGGGAGTCTGGAATCGTTAGAGTGCAACTCGATGACGCATGTATTCGAGAGCTCGTTGGCGAAATCGTGAGCTTGCGCTTACAGCCTCGTCCCTCTTCGCTTCTGGCAATCTCGGTTTTCCGCTCGATAACGCCTCGAAGAAGAGAGTGTATGATGTTATCGATAACTTCGGGGCATATCGTGGCTGACGATGTCACTTTGCTGGAATGTATCGGATAGTGACGTGATGAGATTGTATTTCGGGTGCTGACAGTGCATCGGATGTCACAGCTGATATCGCCTCCACCAGCGAACATGCACCGCCTCTGGAGCGGTCCTAGTAATATGACGATAGTTCCCTGGTTGGAAGATGGGTGCCAGGTCGTTTTGCTGCGTGGCAAACATCAAGGAATCAAGGTCTGAGGGCGCCCTGGATTACAGGATTACAGGTAGATTCCTAATGTCATCTCATTCACGAGCGAAGCAAGTCTGCTAATTAAGACACGCGTACACTGTGGTATCTATAACCGCGAAGCGATGTCGGTAGGCGTCCTGGTCCCATACGAATCACAAGCGACTGAGCCGCGGGATTGTGGCTGCCGCATTAAGGTAAAAGTTGACGATTGGTGGCTCGCATGTCGGTCGTTTCCCTTTCACATGAGTCCCTTATTACGAAAGTAGGGACGCTGCGTATCGATAGCCGGCACATACATTGACGCTTGGTGGCATTTACAAGCAGCAACGGCGACCGGGCTGCAATAGCCGTTCACCAAGGCACTGCAGCTAAGGTAAAGTGGACTCAGAAAGTGACGCGACGTACGGTATCGCTAAGGGAAATGTCTGATCCGCGGATGCAAACCTGCTCGGTCGCGTTTCGAGGACTTTGAATCCGCGCTAATTGCAACTTTTATCCGATTCATGCGCTCAGATTTGCTGACTCGACTGTGCATCGGGATAAATGGAACAATGAATCAGCATAAATGAGCAAGGTCTCGGTGCCGCCATTCCAATGGTCTACGGTAATTCCGGGCAGCTGTCCGAGCGTATGAAGACGCACACGAGCGTAGGATTTTGCTAAGAGTCTGACTGGGAGTTTAGGCATTCCACGAAGCAAATGATGGGAAAAAGTCACAGCAAGGGTCAGCAGCAATTTGGCGTTGGCAAGGGGGGAGTGTAAATGTGCTTGTAATAATCACTGACCCCGACACAGTCTTCCAAATTCAAAAGGAAAGATACGGAAGCTGCTACGGAGAAAAGCTGATAGCACATGGGCAAAAAATGCTGGCAAAAGTAGCTGGAGAAAGCTCGATGTGCGGTCCCACGCCCAAAGCGCGGATGTATGTGCTTGAATCAGTCTTGTAATCTTTAGGTGATTTGTACGTGACCGCACTCTGTGTAGTGAGTCAGGTTCGCATCGAGAGCTCTGATGTCCGTGACCTCGACGCAACAGGTTCCTCATAGCTGCCGTCGACCCTGACTTCCAATCAAGGACTCTCAGGGACTCTCAGAAATCCTGACGACGACGTCTCCAGGGCGGATCGACTGCCTGCACGACGGGACAAGCGAGGGACCGAGCCCGGCAGAGTCCTGAAAGCTCGCGCGGCTGCCGGCCTAGTTCATCCGATCGGCTCGGTTCGAACGCTGGCAAATTCCGCGCGTTCCTGCCGTAATGGATTATTCATCCGTAAAGCGAGACATTGGTGAGATTCACCCCTGATCGGTCGTCGACGACCCTATTTCACAGCGGTGGATTCGCCAGCTGTTGGGCCATGTTTGCAATCCCTAGGGCACCCAGGCTGCAGTTGATTGCATGCTGAGTAGGCATTCTGGAAGCCATCCTCGAATCGCGGTGAGCTGTCGATCCGGCGGGATCTCTGTTTATCGCCCCTAAATCTCTGAGTTCAGGGTGCTGTTCGGTAAAGCTAGAACGTACCGGACCTTGGTATCGAATGAGCTCAGCCGCCATGCCGTATCTGAAGCGGCACTCTGATGGCAGGATGGCGGAAAGTACTGAGTGATCCATCGTTGACAGGAGGCCAGGTATGTAATTCCTCGTACATGCTCAGTCAGCGTCGATAATCATAAACTTTCGTCTAGATGCCAAGGGTCTTGCCCTGGCTCATCTACCGGCCTCGGTCGAATATGCGTCGAATTGAGCATGTCTTTCTGCCAGATCCGGCGAGGAATCTCTTTGAACGCTAAGGCATCTGCTATCATCGACTTCTCGCGGATCCGGATCATCGAGAATGGATTGGTCGCCTGCCCTGAGAAGGAAGTTTCACATATGGAAAAAACCTTTGGCCTCAAGGCATCCGAGGATGAATCAGCGACAACGAGAGCGACATTGAAGTTTGTTTGGCTTGGCTCAACTTGCACCTGCGGAATCGGAATGTACAACTGAAAGAGGAAACGACAGCCGTCAGCGTATATAGGCAATTTGCTATGGAAACGATTGGCATATCGAGTCCGGAGCATTCGTTCGTCCGCCGTCGAGTTGCTCCTGCGTGGGTTTCACATTCTCTCCATCCTCGCCCCTCACTACCCAGCGCACGGACAACTATAGCCCACGGAGCCATAGCGACTCGCAAATAAACCAACGATGCGACTCACAGGATACCTCTTCACTCTGTTCGCGGCCTTGGCCCTCCTTCTCACCGTCTCGGCCGCACCACTTGAAGCCTCGGGAACGACCAATGTCTCGCCCCGAAGGGACACCTCGGGCGGCTTGATGAAGCGACAGGCGGTTGTCACGGGAACTGTGTGCGCAACGGTGCCTATCCGAGTAACGGTGGGCGTGGTGCAATACGTGAGTCGAGTTGGCAATTTGTAGCCGCCAAGACTGAGATATCTCTTGCAGACTTTGATCAACGGAATTTGCCTGTGTACCCAAGCCGGCGTTTTGGTGTGTTCTCCCGCTGCTTCGTGGAAACCATTCGTCGCTGACGACAACCGATCAGACTCCTGATTCCCTTACACGACTCAACGCTCAGATCACCGCAGGCGGTGCCGTCGGTGGTGTTATCGCCACCGTTGCCAACCTGGTCGGCGGTCTCACCCAGCTCTTGAACCTTGCGCAAATCTCGGGTCAGAATGCTGTAAGTCTGCTCCTGTATGGCCTGATTAGGTTCGTACTGACGGGTTCTGTCACCAGGTTGCCTCGCAACCCGCTTCGTGTCCCTACCCTGCCAACTCGTCGCCACTCTGTACGGGCGGCAACACGCTTCCGGGCACGACCTGCAACTTCCGTACGTTTCCCTCATTTCAGGCCGATGATTCCGCTCACGCTCGAAAACCCTTTGTCCAGAATGCAATACCGGCTACAGGCTCTGCGGTACTTCCTTCTGCATTCTGAACACCGCCAACTGCGTTTCTGGCTTCCCCGGCCGACGATCTCAGCTTCCCGTTCCTAGCGTCGACAACGCGGCTTCGCTCTGCCCTGCTGGCCTCGAGGCATGCTACACGAGCGACATGTCCATGAGCTTGGGCAAGCCCGTCGGCTGGGAATGCGTCGACACGAGCAGCGATGTGGAGAGCTGTGGAGGTTGTGAGTGGCCCGTATCCGGCAAGGGCCAGGGTGAGGACTGTTCGTCCTTGGACGGTGTCAACGAGGTTTCGGTGAGTGGTTTCTGGAAGATACTTGGATGTGGCGCTAACACTTCCATGCCAGTGCAACCGAGGCAAATGTGAGGCGTTGAGCTGCATGCGAGGATTTGTTCTCAACGGCACGGAGTGTGTAAAGGGATTGAAGCCCTTCTGGGCCGCCGTCGCATAGAGTGTTCCGACTTCCACATGTGAACGTATGGACAATGGACCCGTTTTGATGATTGAATAATTGGCCTTAGGCATATATTGAGCGTGATGTTGACCTGTATAGGTGATTCATTTCATGCGATCCAAATAAAATAGGATACTAGATGCGCGTGGTATTGAGCATGGCAAGCAGCAAAATAATGGGTAGAAGCATTCATACATGTAGTCGGCAGCTGCGCCGAGGAAGAGGCGACACAGGTCATCTCTTGCATCACAGCGGGACACTTCATCGTCTAAAATGCACGTACAAAGGGAGACGGCGAGTTTGCGTAGCGAGAGACGCGTTCTTGACGGACTTTCGCACATCAAATGGCGCTCAACGCAAGGCTCGACCGCTCGGGTCCCTTGGGTTGGTGTTGGGTTGACGCTGGAATGATTCTTGCCTTCGACGCCGTACTCGATCTGAATGTCACTCGCTCACAACCTAGGCCAGCAAAATGGATTTTAATGGTCCAACACGCGGCCGCCGTCATTTCCCGATCGCAGCCAAGGCGTTTCGTTTCGTTTCGTTTCGTTTCGTTTCGCCCCTGGGATTCCCTTTATTCGCATCGACGACAAGGCATCTCCTGGGAGAAATACGCAGGCAGGCATAGATATGTACAGAGCTGTGCGCAGTGGGCTTGCAGTCAAGAGGTTATCGACGACGACGACGCAGCACGCCCGTGCCGGATTATCAATCAGCGCCGCGAGCAGGGCTTTCCGACCGAATATCGCGACGACGAGGATGGGATACATCGGTGGTCAGCGGAGAAGTTTGGCGGCGAGTGTGAGATCGGAGGGAGCGGTGCAGAGGCCGGATGTAGTCAAGACGACGAGCTATCCTTTGCCGCCAATGGATACGAAAATCGAATTGGAGTTGCCGCCATCAGAGGACAGGAAACATCGGTATTTCAGGTTGGGCAATGGGGTCGAGTGTGTGGTTGTGAGTGATGAAAAATGTGATAAAGCGGCCGCGGCGGTAGATGTGGGCGTGGGCAGTCTGGAGGATAAGGAGGGTTTGGATGGGTGTGCGCATTTTTGGTGAGTTACGAGTGAGCGAGTGAGCGAGGATACCGGCACCGTAGAGAAGAGAGCCCAATTGAAGCAGGGCGAATGCGGAGCGTAAACAAAGGGTGCGCGAGACTTATGTGCTTTGTGGGGCGGAGACAATGATATCCGCGCTGTCGGCAACCAATCCTCAACTCATGCCGTAAGGCGCTGGAGTGTCAGTTATCCGTCACATGACGGTTGTACACCAATCTCTCGAGTGATAGCGAGGAGTGTTTTGCCTCAAGCAGAATCTCCTTGGCAACGTCGTAGGACGGCCGGGCATCCGTCTCGCATGGGAGACAGCGCCAATCCAGAGTTTTCAGGTCTGGCAGCATTACAGGGTCGTCGCGGACGAGGAATCTTCCGAGGCTGTTACAAGGTGGTCGGGAATCGATGGCTGTTCGAGCGTACGCCAATGACGGCTCAGTTTCCCATCGGTATCACTGTCTGGTTCGGCGTCAAAGCATTTCTGTACTGGCCCAGTCTCGAGGCGAACACTCATGCGACGTCTCCAAACTTGGGCGACATCCGGGTTGAAATCGCCCGGTCGACGGATGTCGAGAGCCGAGGGGCCGCCTCACGCAGGAAATGGACCAAACTATGGCATTTTGAGCAACCTCGGATTACTGCTAGCCGCACGGTTCGCTCAGGCCTTCATATTGTCCTCGCTCGCGCCCTATATTACCGAAAGAACGTCCTCCGCTAACCCTTTTCAGCGAGCATCTCCTCTTTCTTGGCACAGAGAAATACCCACAAGAGAACGCCTACTCTACCTATCTATCGGCAAACAACGGACACTCGAACGCCTACACTGGCCTGTCAAATACCAACGTAAGCCTACGCTGCTCACTCATCTGCCATCTGCTAACCCCCTCGCAGTACTTTTTCGAGGTAGCCCCTGAAGCTCTCGAAGGAGCGCTCGACCGGTTCGCGGGATTCTTCACGGCACCGCTATTCGACGCGTCATGCACAGAACGCGAAGCCAACGCCGTTAATTCAGAACACAACAAGAACCTCCAATCGGACATGTGGCGATTCTATCAGCTTGAAAAGCATCTTTCGTCGCCACGTCATCCGTACCACAAGTTTGGTACGGGCACCCGCGAAACGTTATGGGATGCACCGAGGCGCGAGGGCCGAGATCCGCGTGCCGAGTTGATTGAATGGTGGCGCGAAATGTATTGCGCCAAGCGAATGAAGCTGGTCGTCATGGGCCGGGAGAGCCCGGAAGTGTTGGAGAAGTGGGTCAGGGATAGGTTCGATGCTGTGCCTGTGCGCACGAAGGAGGGCGAGGAGCGATTGGTATACAACAGCGATGTCATGGAGCAGGAACAAATGGCAGTGAGTGCGCCGTCGCATGACCATGAGTCGAGCTGATGTTACGCAGAACTTTGTGTTTGCAGAGCCCGTCAAAGATGTCCGCGGATTGGAGATCACGTTCCCGTTCCCAGATCAGAGCCATCTCTACGCATCCAAGGTATGTTTGCCATTCGCTGATGACGCTTATTGTTCCGGCTAACACCTCGTAGCCTGGAAACTACTTGGCACACTTCCTTGGTCACGAAGGGCCCGGCTCAATTTTGTCCTACTTGAAACGCCACGGATGGGTCAACTCGTTGCGCGCCGGATTCCAAAGCGGATCTGTCGGCTTTGACTTTTTCAAGGTCACCGTTGACCTCACTGCCGATGGGTTGGTGCACTACAAGGACGTCGCCATGACTATCTACAAGTACATCCACCTCCTGCGAAGCGTACCACCACAGGAGCACGTCTTCAAGGAGATCAAGGCGCTGTCCGATATTGGTTTCCGCTTCGTTGAGCGTGGACACGCTTCCTCATACGCCTCCGAGCTGTCAACGCAGCTGCAGCAACCTGTGCCGCGTCAAAAGATCATCTCGTCGCAGTGGCTCGTCGAGCGATTCGATCCGGAAGAGTTGAAGGATGCTGTTCAATTGTTGGATATTCGGCGCAGCGTGATCACCGTTACGGCCAAGAAGATGCCGGCCGACGTCATTCCTTTGGACAAGGCTGAGCCGGTGTATGGCACAAAGTATAGGCGGGACAAGATCCCCGAGGAGTTTATTAAAGAGGTAAGTTGAGTCCTGGTGTCATGGGATTCATGCTGACTGTTTAAGGCTTTGAACGGGGCCCTGATTCCGGAATTGCATCTGCCGGGGCCCAATGCCTTTATCCCGGAAAAGCTAGACGTCAACAAGATTGAAGGAAAGCAGGTGGGTTTCTGGGCCTCCTCCGCGAGCTAGTTACCCAATTAACTCGCTGTAGCCCGCTTCTCGTCCGAGTCTCCTCAAGGATACACCTCTTGCTCGCCTTTGGCACAAAAAGGATGACCGGTTCTGGGTACCGCGAGCCAACGTATTCCTGGCCCTTCAATCGTAAGTCCAGCCACATTCGTACAGGCTTGCGCTGACTCTCGCAGTCCTTTACTGGACGTGACACCGCGCCAAGCGACCCTCGCTCGACTCTACTGCGACTTGTTCCGTGACTCGATTACCGAGGAGGTGTATGATGCCGAGTTGGCCGGTTTGCAGTACTCGCTCGAGTATGCCGGAGACTCGATCACGGTCGGAAGTGTCGGCTACAATGACAAGCTGCCCATGTTGACGGAGAAGATGGTCACGATGATGAAGGCTTTCCAGGTCGATCCGGAGCGATTTGCAATCATTAAAGATCAGGTAGGTCAATCCCTAGCGCTCTGCAGCCGATGCTCATTCACGACAGCTCCAACGTGTGTGGACAAATTTCCAACTCGAAGAACCCTACTCGTTGACCGCCTACTTCGCTCACTACGCCGAATCGGAGCGCATGTGGACTCCGGCGGAAAAGTTGGCGGAGCTTGAGCGTAAGTCGCTCTGCATCTGGAAGATTATGATCTGATCGAGACCCCTCCCGCGGTAGACATCTCCCCCGAAGATGTTCAGACTTTTGCCAAAGAATTCTTTGCGCGCATGTACATTGAGACGCTTGTGCACGGTAACATGGACGTCAAGGTATGTCTAGAACGACTTCTGTGAGGATCCAACGCTGATGCTGCTTGTAGGCCGCGACCGATTTGCAAGCCATGGTCGAGCGCGTACTTGGTGCTCAGCCTTTGAGCGCGCCCGAGAAGCTGGGTGACCGAAGTCTACTATTGCCCGAGGGTAAGTCTGTGCGCCCGTGCCTGGTGTCTCTGTCTTATGTTGATCCTTTTGTAGCATCCGAGCACGTATGGAAGATGTCGGTCCCGAACGCGAGCAACGTCAACTCGTCGTGCGAATACTATTGTCAGGTCGGAGACGTGACGGACGATCACCTTCGACCGCGACTATCGTTGCTTGCGCAGCTCGCGCATGAACCCGTCTTTAACGTTCTGCGAACGCAGGAACAGCTCGGGTACCTCGTCTTCAGTGGCGCACGCGCGGCGACGGGCGTCATGGGCTTGCGAATCCTGTTGCAGAGTGAGCGCCCCTCGGCGTATCTCGAGACGCGGGTCGAGGCGTTCCTCGACTACTTTAAGAAATTCCTGGAGGACATGAGCGAGGAGGACTTTGTTGTTGCGCGACAAGGCTTGATCAGCAAGAAGACGGAAAAGCCCAAGAATCTGCATGGCGAGAGTTCGCGCTTCTGGACGGCGATTGGAGATGGGTATTATGACTTTGATCGTCGTGAGTGGTCAATTCCCGCGTGAGAGTGGGGTTCGAGGCTGACACACGACACACGGTCTGTAGGCGTCCGAGATGTCAAGCAGATCAAGCAAACGACCAAGCAAGAGGTTATCGACGTCTTTATGCGGTACATCCACCCTTCATCGCCGACGCGACGCAAGCTCTCGATCCACATGGACTCGCAAATCAAGCCGACAGAGGATCCTGTGGCGCGGGCCAAGGTGCTGATGGAGACGCTCGCGGGCAAGAGCGTGGTCGTGCCCGAGGAAGAATGGCAGCAGCTGATGGCATCTCAACCGAGTGTCGAGGCCGTTCAAACGTTTGCGAGCGAGTGCATCAAGGCGTCTTCTGAAATCAAGGCCGAGGAAAAGACGGTGCTCGAGGCGTTGGTGAGCGCGCTTGCCGAGCCGCCGAGGGAGACGACGGCACGTGTAAGGGAAAGTAATGTGTTGATCGAGGACATCGTTGGGTGGAAGGCTTCGTTGCAGTGTTCAGCGGCGGCCAGGCCGATTGAGGCGCTCGAGGTCAAGGCGTAGGGGGCCGGTTGTATACCACAAGCACTATTCCCAAGCATTGCATATGGTTCCAGAAGCTCTTGACTGTACGCAAATCCCCCGTCGCCCCGTTTGTTTGCGCCCGAGTTGGCCGATTGCACGCGACTTGAAGTTTCAACTTGCAACGACTCAAGTCACCGCATCCACCGGGGGTTAGGGTTAGGGGGT
>BLZA01000017.1:0-77518 GCA_013423385.1 Naganishia liquefaciens
GGACCCGGCCGAGCGCTGCTATGCGCTGATCGGCAAGTTTCTTGACTCAAAGGCCGACGATAAGATCCGGCGTGTACCCCGGAACGGTATTCCGTTCACACCTTTGGTCTTCACGGTGGGAGGGATGATGGACAAAGGTACAGTAGAAGTAATGAAGTTGTGGCAGGATACCATGCCCGCAGCAGCCTTCTCGACGCTATGTCAGCAGCTGTCCCTGATCCTGCTGAAGGCTCGGGCAAGGTCGTTTGTGTTGTAGATGAATACGGGATGGAGATAGCTTGGCACTGACGGTTTCGGGTCTCGACGGAGGAGAAGTTCTGGCCTTGATAAATTAGTCTGTGAATGTATACGTTAGTTCAATGTTGGTATCTGATACACCCCTAACCCCTAACCCGACGCAAAGGAAACTTCTCGGTTCAAGCTCAAGACTTTGAGGCAAACCGGTTCCGCGTCATCCTTTGCCACCGAGTTCAAACGCTACACCCTATATCTAGACTGGAGTGACGAAACACTCCGTCAAACTTTCTTCGACGGCTTGAAGTCTGATGTCCAAGATCGACTCCTGTCACCTCAGAAGTTCGTTTCGTTCTCCGATATCGTGGACTCCGCCATCGAATGGGACAACCTTCTGTTCAATCGACGACGGTCCGCTAAGATCACCCCAACGGTCGAACTTTCCAAGCGAACCTTAGCTTCTGTTCCTCGTTCCACCTCGTCTACCACCACTTCGATTCCGACGTCGTCATCAGGTCCCTGGCCCATGGATGTCGACTCCATTCAACACAAAGGTCCTCTGACCCAAGACGAAAAAGACCGTCGGCGTCAGAACAATTTGTGCCTTTACTGCGGCAAAGCCGGTCACCAGGTCAAAGATTGCCGCGTTAAGTCTCAAAATATCTCGAACATCAATGAACAGGGAAACGAAGAACCCCAACAGTAGATAAGGGATCTCTGCTGGGGTCAGCTTCTTCTTTCCCTCCTACCAGTCTGCCTTCATCGAGACGATTCAAGCTCACGTCCTTAGAAGCTGTAGCTCAGCTTACAACCTCAGTCACTCTGTCCTGGAAGCAAATGGCAATGCCCATTGGATCGACCGCCATGATCGACTCTGGAGCCTCTCAAAGCTTCATCAACCTGTCCTTGGTCCGAAAACTCGGAATTCCCCTAGTGCCTCTGCGCGAACATATCGCTCTTGATGTAGCGGATGGGCGTCCAATCGATTCAGGCGCCATCACGCACAAAACCTGTCCTGCTTCCATGATTGTTGGCAAACATCATGAGGAGATCTCGTTCTTTGTTACGAACATCGGTCACCATAGCATTATCTTAGGAACCCCTTGGCTCAAGAAGCACAATCCCCAGATTCATTGGCCCAATAGTACAATCAACTTCAACTCTGACTTCTGTCGAGCAAGATGTACGACTCAGACTTCGCCTCTGAGGGTCGACACTCACCGACATCAGTCTATCGTTACTTCGACAGACGGCCCAAAGCAGAACCTCAGTTCCCAGTCACAGGAGACGACCCGGCCGAAGCCGGGACGTACTCAACCTTGTTCCAGTCCACAGGAGACCTCGCAGCCGAAGCTCGAGCGTACTCAATCTCGCCACAGATCCCAGGAGACCTCGCAGCCGAAGCTCGAGCGTACTCAATCTCACCACAGATCCCAGGAGACCTCGAAGCCGAAGCTCGAGCGTACTCAATCTCGCCACAGTTTCCCGGAGACCTCGAAGCCGAAGCCCGAGCGTACTCAGCCTTGCCATAGTCCACAGTTCCAGGAGACCCCTCAGCCAAAGCTTGGGTGTACTCATTCCCAGTCAAATCTTGTTCCGAACTCTCCGTCACCTAAGCAATTCTCGAAAGCGCAAATCGGGTCAATTGGCTTAAGATCTCTCGACTACTTGATTAAGACTCGACAAGTGGAATCAATCATAGTTCTTGACCTGACAGAATCAGGCTTGAAGCTCCCGTCCCAGTCCGAACTGAGTCTCAGTGACAACAAGGTTTCCGTCAACTCCATCGATACCGCCTTGAATCCTGCCGATGCCATTCCCGTCGAGTTTACAGATTACTCCGATGTCTTCAGTAAAGTCTCTACGGGCTCTCCGAAGTGGAATTGAAGGCTTTGGACGAGTATCTCAAGGAAAATCTGGCCAAAGGATCCATTCGTCCCTCTTCATCCCCAGCTGGAGCTCCGATCCTCTTTGTTAAGAAGTCGGATGGCTCACTTCGACTCTGCGTAGACTACCGAGGGATCAACAAGATAACCATCAAGAACCGGTACCCTCTACCCCTAATCCAAGAAAACCTTGACCGCCTAAAGCACGCAAAGTACTTCAGTAAAGTCGACTTGCGCGGTGCTTATAATCTGATCCGTATTGCCGCAGGTGAAGAGTGGAAGACCGCCTTCAGGACCCGTTACGGCCTCTTTGAATACCTCGTGATGCCTTTTGGCCTAACGAATGCACCCGCATCTTTCCAACAACTCATGAATGAGGTGCTTCGAGAATTCTTGGACATTTCCGTTATCGTCTACCTTGACGATATTCTGATTTTCAGCGATACTCGAGAACAACATATCCAGCATGTAAAAGCGGTGCTTGAGAAACTTCGTCAGAATCGCCTTTGGGCCAAAGCGGAAAAGTGTCGTTTCTTCCAGTCCTCAGTCGATTTTCTTGGATACATAGTCTCAACCGATGGGATCTCCATGGATCCAGCCAAAGTCAAGACCATCATTGAATGGCAACCACCCAAGTCAGTCAAAGATATTCAGATCTTCCTCGGTTTTGCAAACTTCTACAGGCGGTTCATCAAAAACTATTCCAAGATCACAGCCCCTCTGACCAAGCTCTTGCGTAAGGACTCCAAGTTCACATGGAACGAAGCTGCTCAAAACAGTTTTTATTCTCTCAAGAAATCGTTCACGTCCGCTCCAATTCTAACGCACTTCGATCCCGCTCGACCTATCGTCCTGGAGACCGATGCTTCCGACTTCGCCCTTGCCGGCATTATCTCGCACACCGCAGATCATGGCCGTCTTCAGCCCATAGCATACTACTCTCGAAAGTTCAATGAAGCCGAGTTGAACTATGAAATCTACGACAAAGAGTTACTAGCTATTATTGCTTGTCTAAAAGAATGGCGAGCCTATTGTGAAGGGTCTCGCCAGAAAGTCACGATATATTCCGATCACAAAAACCTTGAATACTTCAACACTTCCAAAGTTCTGACCCGAAGACAAGCGAGATGGATGGAATTCCTTTCGCATATCGATTTCGAAATTATCTATCGCAAAGGCTCTCTCATGGCAAAACCAGATGCCCTGACCAGGAGGTCAGACCTTCAAGGGGGGAGTAAAGCCTCTGAAGCGGCTCCAAAAGCGCTTCTCAAACCCGGACAATTCAGAGTTGGCACAGAAGATGCCGAAGCCTCGCCACCGAGCTCTTTCGCTCTTGCACCTCTCGAGAATAGCCCCACCTATCCATCCTCTGTGTATAGCTCGTTGGCCTTACAAATCCTAGAAGCACAGTCCCAAGACCCTGCCTTGAAAGAGGTAATCCCGTTACTCCGGAACCTAGACACGCCGCAGACTTCAGCACAACTCGAACTCACGAAAGGATTCACCCTCGCGGATGACGACTTACTGTACTTCAATAACAAAATATACGTACCTGACAACCAACAGGTCAAACTCGAGATTCTTCAACAAACACATGATTCCCCGTTGGCTGGACATATGGGTCAAGCCAAGACTCACGCTCTGGTATTCCGATATTACGTTTGGCCTGGCATGAGGGCCTTCATCAATACTTATGTTCAAGGCTGTCAAACATGTCAGCGCAACAAAACTCCGCGTCATAAACCAGTTGGACTATTACAACCCCTGCCGATTCCTAATGGCCCTTGGCAATCTATCTCTATGGATGCCATTGTCAAATTACCTGTCTCTGAATGCTTCGATTGCATCATGGTGATCGTAGACCGTTTTACCAAGATGGCCCATTTCTTACCATTTAAGGAAGATGGGTTCGATTCTGAACAACTTGCCAAGATGATTCGATTCATCTTCCGCCTCCACGGAGTTCCCAAGGACATTGTCTCCGACCGTGGTCCTATCTTCACATCCAAGTTTTGGAGAGCCTTCGCCACAGGGCTCAACATCAAGCTCAACTTCAGCACTGCGTACCACCCTCAATCAGACGGCCAAATGGAAAGAGTCAATCAAGTCTTACAGCAATATATCAGAATGTATGCAAATTACAGCCAAGACAACTGGGCAGACCTGTTGGACAAGGCGGAATTCACATACAATAACTCTGAACATGCCTCAACCAAAATGACTCCTTTCTTCGCTAACTTCGGGTATCATCCCTTGGACCCTTCTACACCCGTCGAACCAAATCCAAATCCTCTAGCTCCCCATCACCTTGAAACTCTAGCCAAACTGCGAGAACAGCTTTGTGAAAACATCACGAAAGCTCAGGCGGATTATTCGAAATACTATAACCGCAAAGTGAAGCCTCACCTTCATCTTGACGACGAGCCTCTTTACTCTGTAGGCGACAAAGTCTGGCTGAACGCCAAAGATTACCCCAGCTCGCGACCTTCTGCAAAGCTTGATCACAAGCTCTTAGGACCCTTCAAAGTAATCGAAAAGATCTCCGACCTCGTGTATCGCCTGGACCTACCGCCGACTATGGAGATCAATAACTCTTTCCATATCTCTCGCCTTGAGCCTTTCAAAGAAGGTCATCCCGATCAGCCGCAACAGGAGATGCCTCCGATCTTTGTGGAAGGTGAACGAGTTTACATTCCGGAAAAAATTCTTGACGGTGGATTCGAGGACTCCTCTGGCGGATACGTTTACCTTGTCCATTGGGAAGGCTATCCCGACTCCGAAGATACATGGGAGCCGTATGAAGAACTCAAACATCTCAAGATTTTCAAGAAGTTTCAATCTCAGAATAAACATCGTCCCGAAATGTTCCCTCCGAAGTCAAAGAAGTAATATCAAAGGTTTACGGCTCAGAGGACTTCGCCTTAAACAGGGGGGTGCTGTCATGAATGAGACTGGTGATAGTCAGCTGACCGATGCCAATCGGCTTACGCGGTTCAGCCGCCAAGTCCGTGGTCAGCTGACACCGATCATGTCTGCCATCACCTGATCGATCAAACACAATTTGCAATTCCTGCGCGCCGCGCATCGTACGACTTTTCGACAAGCGATCGAGCACGGTGCGCCCCTAGTAACCGATGAATATATATAGCGAGCCTTTAGACTCGATTCCCCTCGTTGTAATCTGCTTTGCTCTTCAGAGCAAGTTCGTAGGTCAACTGCTATAGTCACGTGATTCTGATTATAGCCCAGTGGTTCAAACCCACGTCCAGTCTTCAGCTTCGTCATCAGTCCTGTCCCGTCTTGGAAGTCCTTGTCCCATCCAACACCCGTCTGTGACAGATGAGGCTTAGATATCCGTGAGCAACAATGGTGCGTTTACTGTCGGGAAGGTCCTGCATACGTTTCATCCTACATATGAAGAGGGAATTAGCTCTACTCTCCCTCTAGATTACATAAAATGATGCACCACAACTGTGCCTGGGGGAAAATCGAGTTCTCCAGGGCTTCGGGAGGGTCCAAATCTCGCGCGAGCCAGAACTGACCAGCCGAAGCGGGGAATCCAGCACGTACAAGCATAGTCTCTCGGGGTAGGGTAGTTAGATAGTGCTTCCCCATGGAAGACATATCCCATCGTCCGCCTCTTCTGATATTCGTCTCACTTGCGCCTCCGAGATCCGCCATTCTGGCACCTGAGCCCCGGAAGATGTGAGTCACCTTCTTAGAATGTTGTCGGACTCCTGCATCCTCGAGGAGGCTCTTGGTCGCTTTCGCATGTGCATCCGATGACAGCGGGGACTTCCCGTCTTTCCCTTTCCCGGGGAAAAGCCACAACGGATACCATTGCTCAGGATCATCCATTCGTGCAAAACTGTCCATATGAGGGCCAAACGTCTCTCCACTCAATTTAAATCTGTTTCACGCGTATTTGAATAGCAGATGGATTTAGACGCAACACTGGATCTCTCTTAGAGCGACTAACCTATAGAATAGCCACATGGTCATTGCGCCTATGGGACACACATCCCAAGCCTTATTTCGCATAGCTCCTATGTACTGTGTATCGCCTTTCTGATTAGATTTTCCGTCGAGCAGCAAAATGACCATAATGTCCAAGGCGGTTGGTATCTCGCGGTGGTCCATTGGGAGGTGCTGCACATCCGGCAGTTGTATACCTCTCGCATCTTCCCCTCTGAGCAAACCGTAATGCGACAAGGCGGCCATTGTGCAGTCACGCAGCCCTTGTGGGGTATTCTTGACCAGTCCGGCATTCAGAATACTTGATAGCTGCTCCACCTTGTGATGGCCGTCAAGAATTGAATCTATAGTCAACATTTAGCAGACGGATCAGTCTCGTCTGGCTAACGCGAAATAGATTGATATAGTGATTCTATGGAAGCAATTGGATACCTTTGCAGCGATCAGCGAAAGAGCTCTTCTTTCTTGCCGCGTTTGTTGGACTCAATGTCGCCATCATTGCGATGATTGAGGGGAATCTGCGGGGACTGTGAATGACCTTGCCCGTTGCAGCAATCTGTTGCTTTTGCAGAAAACTAGAGCACAGAGATATTGCTCCAGCGTTTTCCAGCCTACAGTACGCACTTCTCCAGTTATTGAGGACGCCATTCCCTCTTCCGTGGATCTTTCCCCAACCTTTCCTGTGGCCCTTCCTATTCCCCGTTCCTTGTACGGCCGGCCGACCACTCTTTCTTGGAAAAAGACGGCCACCCGCTGACCTGTCACAAATGTTCTACGAGAGCAAGCTCACATATATTTAGCATTGTGATCTTATCAGTCTAGCTAAACAACTATCGAAATCACCTGCTCATTTCCTCCGCAGCCCTTTCTTCCTCCGGCAGCTGGTCGAGCGGCGTCTTCTTGGCCTTCTCGACCGCCCACTGCAAGGCTCATTGCTTATACTCCTTCATCGGGCCCGCGTATGTCGCCTTGGTAGCTTTAGGCATTGATTCTTGATGATCGCCGTGAATTTCCTTCAGAATCTCGTCGACTTGCATATCGTTTTCATCTAAATTTTCGTCGCCTTCTTGGACGAGCTGAGTCGGACGGGTCATCTGATGATACCCAGCCATGGCGAGTGGTTCGACCTTGAGCTTGCAACGAGCGAGATTACGATGCAATATGCTTTCACAGTAGATTCACACAATCGGGCTGATCATTGTAATTGGTTGACAAGCGTAGAAACCCCTCATAGCGCCCCAAACATTGAATCACATGAGAGCAACGGACCTCCGATGCAGCCCGCCGCGGGAAAAAAAACTTTGGGGGTCTGCAAAAAAAAAACTCCTCAAGCGCGCTATCCGGACTACACATAGGGATTCGCGGCCGGAGACCATTGTGTAAGACAATTTATAGTTATTTACTGTAGAAATCCATTCTATTGAATCACGCTTTGCCACTCAAACTAGAAGTGTTCCTGGCTTAGCATTGCTTCTCCTTTACAACTCGTCTTGCCAGTCTCGCTAGTTGTAGGTAACTTTACCACACGATCATTGTTCCCTTGAACCCGTAAGCCCCACTATTGTGAACCCTTCAGTAGCTCCACTCTATCACTTGTCGTTGTCTCAGTTCTGACACCGAAGCAGAAGATCGTCGAACGTGCCAGTTTCTCCGGATATTCGGAGAGTAGCCGGACTGAGCCGATTTCATGATCGGTCATCGCGTCGTTTTCCAAGGCCGTTAGTTGGCGCCCCGTACTGAGGAGCTTTACACCCACTTGGGTGCAAGGGTTACCTCGCGAAACCTCTCGAGGAAGAGCAATTCGACATATTCTCTCTTGAACGTTTGGGCGTCCCTGAGTAAATTGAGGGAAGCGCGATCGCGCTAAAAACGCGTATCGAATTTAACAAAACATCGAATAGTCGGCCCTGGCTTGACGGTCTTTTTTTCCTCGACACTTCAAGCAATTTTGTTATTTCATATTGTTCCGGCCAACCATTCATCAACTTTACCTCTCAACTTGTGTTTTTGCGGAAGGGTCTTTAATTTTGGGATTCTTTCTGTTCTCGACTTCCATGAGGCAATGCTACTGTAAGGCGTCGAGATGACGTCTTCTTTGTGCGAAGAATATCGTAGGGAGACACGTAGGGAGACACCGCTGTACCTGTCTGCTACTTCACTGATTCACCGTCTCAGAGGTGCAACGGTTCAGCTGTTCAGTAATTCAACGATTGAGTGCATCGAAAGTCACCGCTTTGAGGATTCGTGTTCGAATGTCTGGATAAACACTCGTTTCTCAATGCTGGGTTGACCAGCAGCTGATCAGAGGTCTTTGTGGGCAGATAACTACATTTCGTCTTGTAAAGTAGCTAGATCTCCTTTTTCAGGTCTGTATTCATGAGAGAACCTTTAGACGCAAGACGGCCTTAGGATGAGCTACTCTTGGCTATCCGTTTAGAAACTGACAATAGCAGGATTGCTTTGAATACCGACGTTTGCAACTCCTTCTTCAACGACATCCTTTGATTGAGCCAAAAACAAGGTTAGCTGCTAGCGAGAGGAATCTCAAGACATTCGCAAGACCACATTCGAACACATGGTCGAAATCTCCGAAGCTTGATATCTTGGCGAAGTCGAAAAAAACCTTTGTGCCACTCTCCATCACTTAGAGCAGAATCTTTTTTTTCTGCCAATGCCGCAAGATAGTTAAATGCTTTCTTGTTGCATTCCTACTGCGTCTTTAGATTCCATCGGTAGAGTCACATGACAGGTAGTACTAGAAAAGTGTCTTGACGGCTACAAGTGACTGTGAATATTCACCAATGTTGCTTGCTCTAATTCTATCAATTTCATAAGGGCACTATCCCACATCTTTTGTATGCCGATATTGAGCGGACTAGCGCCTATCATTTACCTATTTCTTCCCAATTAGTCGCTCAGAGTGTCGGTAATCAACGACTTTGAACAACACGTCACTGTTAAAGGCTACGTAAATTCTTTGCGCCTCAAACGCGCTTTTGGCGAACGACCTGCCTGTCAAGGTACCATCTCACTATGCTCGATTCATCTTGCAGCAACATATATTTTGATTCTCTTAGGTGAGTTCTTTATTAGCTAGAAGTGATTTTGGAGATTCATCAAACATTTCTGCTCTGATTCTTTTACAGAGCGCCATCGGATAGGCCGTGGTTTGATGGGGATATTCGAAGGAGCACTAGTGTGAACATACATGAGTTCTGCCTGCAACGCATTGTATGTAGCGCATTGACTTCTGATGCAACTGACAAATAACTCAGCATCTGTCAGACGAAATGACATAAGAAATAACATGGCGATTCAGTTCTAGCTTTTCGCATCAGCGAAGCTCTCAAGCTGACACACCAAGATGACAGATGACATAGATTTGCAGGCCCTTCGATGCCCGGCGGGGTTGACAGACTGAGGCATGTATCGGAACTTTCTCTTTGTCTTTCATGAATAAGAACCACAGACTCTGGGCCCCAGAACAATCTTTGAGGAACCGCCAAGTCCAGAGCCGTTCGTTGGCAAGAAAAATTGTGTATATCCCGGAAGACGCACTGGACAAATTCGCATGAGAATCCGGATGGCCCGGCACGAAACTGAGATTTTGTATAGTACCAAGCTTTACTAGTCGATCCTTGCGTCAATATTCACAGAGTTCAAGCGACGTTGCCGTGTCGTTCACTAGCCATTTGATGATTAGACTGCAAGTCATGCGAAGCTCAAATTGATGATTGCTCAAAGTGTGATTTGAAGACGCTCAATCAGAATTGCAGGAAAGCAAGCGATACAAATAAAGGTCTGGAGAGTATATGGCCGGCGTTGGCAGGATGACGCTTTTCAGTATATTGCCTCGTCCAGGCAGGAAACTCTGGCGAAAAACTACAAATGTATTTTCAGCTGTGGCAAACATAGAAGCGTAATTCAGGCCGAGGCGAATATCTAAAACTCACAGTATCAGAGCAGAAATGTACAATACGTCAGGTCTTTCGTACAATGTGGAGATCTGACGCAGAAGGCTTTATGGATTCGGCTGCAAATTAAATAGAGCATAGTAAGATGTCGCTTGCGAACTTGATGTGACGTTTTAGCAGTGACTCGATATAACAAGTCGTCCATTTCTGACAGAAACAGTTTTGTGAAGTCGACCTTCGATATAGCCTGGTCAAATAAAGCACAAGTAGCATTAACCATCGCGACTCTGACTTGACTTACTGAAGTTGTATTCCTAACTCGTTCTCTTGCGATTCAAAATTGAACGTCTCACAGGTCGTACCGGTTTCGCAAGCTGTTGGAATTGCTCCGATCAGCTGGAAAGACAGGTCGTCAAGATTCGGAGATCAAAAGCTCTCGGTGGAATGCACGTTGATTCAGACTTGCTCAAAAGGGGTGAGCAGATTGATGTTATCATCTTTTTATTACTCCCAGCTTGACTGGGGATGATAGGACCAAATTTTGTTGACATAGCCATCTGAGCAATGTCATCTACCGGGTTTTGTCATTTTTTTTCCTGCCAGGAAGTTCAGCGCGCTTTCATCTTGCCCATCATCCCGGAGATGATAGCCGAAAAGGATGCCGAGATCAGAGGCCGAGATGACGCCGAGTCGAAACCCTTCAAGCATCCATCTATTAGAACTCGAGTGAATACCTTTGTGAGTGTTGCGTAATCGTCCGAAGAGCATTGTGCATCGCGCTCGATACAGTGCACCGCAAAGTACTCCATTAAGCGCATTGTGCTTTAGCGTATGGCCCCACAAAGCGTTCAGGCGCTCTGTATGGCGCATCACATCATAGCACATTGCAGCATTCTGCATTGTACTGTGGTAAGGTGTTTGACTACAGATTCTAGTCAGAGAAAAATAAGTATAGATAGCTTGCTTCCTATCCTTCCTAGTAGCACTCAAGATCTACGATTGGATCTTGCTTTATCCCCAATCTCGGGGCTGCCTTGAGTGTAAGACTTTCTCAGGATCAGCTGCCCTCGTCTCCTATCTTCGGTACTCGTCAGTCCTGTCTTCCACGATAAGAGTACATTTTTGGTACTAAATTCCGACACAATGGCGGAACAATATAGCCACAAGAACTGCAAATTCGTGCCGGTGACGCTTTTAGGTGACATGGAGTCCGATCACGAGCTCGCACAGAATTGCGAACGGAAAGTTCTACTGTTGCCGAAAACTTTGATAGTGCTATCTGTTAAAGCTAGGACCTGTTACTCACCTCACCCTCCATACGTCACAGGTACAGAGCTGAACTTGATATTTTTCCTGGTACTACACAATTGGTAATCAATGCACACCTGTCTTAGCGACTATGAGCCTTGCGTGCTTGCTTGAATGATGATTGCAGAAGGTTAACTGACGACTCCGATATTTTACAAGTTGCTGCTTTACTCAAATTCGATTTCGTTGGAGATTCTGGTCGGATAACTGGTCGATTGTACAATCGCACACTACTGGGGGACTAGAAGAGTTGAATTGAGTTGGCAATGTCATAGCACTATCATTCGGTGCAGGGAGGGTATTTAGACTTTGAAAATACGTGTAAGCAACCTGAGAAGAATTAGATTTATGCGGAAGAGTTGCTCAACGCCTATAAGCGGAAGGCTGAAGTCGCCACTGGAACTGCAGGACGCTCGGTTACGCAAAGGTAGTCACTCTCTGTTTCATGTATTTGCGCTCTTCCGCCTGTTTACTAAAGCTTCACGCAAGTCGTCAAGCTCAACGGTCTATTTTCTGCTGCGAATTCCCAAAATAATTTCAATTGAGGAGTCCTTCGTATCCTCGCCCTTTGCGTGCATGTTTTCAGTCAGGCTGTTTCATCGGACTTTCCTCCGCTGAACAGGTCGGCCTATCTGAGGCTGAGCTGCGAATGGCTCAGATCTGTGTCCATAAGGTACGCAATGCAGCTGTGACAGACTCCTGTTCGACTCTCTATTGGATTGGATTTTCTGCAATACCCTCCAATTACCTAACCTTCGTGGTACCGGGATGAGAGCTATGCACTTCCCGTTCAACGTCTGGCTGGATATCTTTGTGACCTGTCGCTGTATGTACCCCTCGTTTCGTATATCTCGACGTCAACTTCGCCTCTCGTTAGCTTCCCCTCTACCGGAACGCTCTTCGCTTGATGCCCCCCCCCCCCCCCCCACGCGATTCCCTTTCAAGCTATCCTAATCGTAGGTGAGTGAGATCCGGATACCACTGTTGCCTCTCGCTGATACAACCTCCCTCATATACCTCGTTGTACGATTCTAGTCCTATGGATGGAATGCACCTGAATCCTTTATAAGTTCTTCCACTGTCATCAACTTCAAAGCCCTCAATCAACAATATCTCATCAATCTTTCATATCACTTGGAAGATGGTCGAGATGGAGCTGGAATGGTTGACCGAGAAAGGACGTGTACGCTGCGTTGGGTCTCAAGAGTCTTTGTTGAGTTGATATCGAATGTCGGCGAAAACTTCTTGGGTCCATACGAGTCTTGTTGTGCATACACGTCGGTCGTGTGGCGCCTCGCTGGATCATATCAAACAGGTGGGTCCTGCTATCGCTTCTACAATCACCTCACCCAGCTCTAATCAGACATCAAGCTCTATCCTTTCTTCAGTGCTTGTGCTGTGGTAGGCACGTTTCACTTTTCGTGTAA
This sequence comes from Naganishia liquefaciens, assembly GCA_013423385.1. Taxonomy (NCBI): domain Eukaryota; kingdom Fungi; phylum Basidiomycota; class Tremellomycetes; order Filobasidiales; family Filobasidiaceae; genus Naganishia; species Naganishia liquefaciens. The sequence continues at coordinate 12,745 of BLZA01000017.1, forward strand.
GATACGTGTGGTGGTAGTGCTACCGATCACTCATATTGAATACACGCGGGGAATGACCACAACACATTCAGAAAGCTATCGTCTCCTATGCGGCCGATTTTTTCTTGATCAGATCTTGCACCTTCGTGATTGAGAACTCCTTCCGATCCATGTACGTATCCAGGGATTTCACGAAAGCTGACTCGTCCTCCATACGAGTTATTCTGAACGATTGCTTCCACCTTCCGGGACTGATTGAGTAGGATGACACAGCTGGTATGTATCTGCAAGACTGTGTTCAGTCTGGACTGGTTGCTATCAGAGCTGACGGCATTTCACCGGTCGTTCATTTCTGTCTTGGAAGCAAGACACTGGAGTTAACTCGTCGAAACTGTTGCTGCTAATCTGCAATCATATTCCGCTTTATACATTGCACAGTGATCATCATTTCACTTCATTGCATATCTCATCGATCGGCAACCAGGCGCAGGCCTCTAGCATATATGGAGGTATCGCCATTATAGCCTTCAAGTCAAGTGTAACGCAGATTCTTGTCGTACGCTTGGTCGTACTGTATGAGGGGACCCCTTTGAATTAATTTTATCCTTTCGCGGTACCCAAGCGACCCAAGTTAACCTAACTGGAAACTCCGCTTTCCAACCGCAAGCTCTGCGGTGTCCTGTACACCTGCGCCCCGTCTTCTCGATCTGAGCACCATGCCGTGTATCCTTTAAAATCTAGAACCTGCACTTGCTTCAACTGAACGGCGGTCTCGTGCTCGCTGTGTAACTGGGTGGCCACATACTGCCGCGCATCTAGAAAGGCGCAGATCGCATTCATCACGCCAGTGCTGAGTTGCCGGGGACTCCTAAGCCGGTCGAACAATCTTGCGGGAATTTCTTCGTCCAAAAGCGCCTTGAAACCCTTTCTCCCTGCTTTCCACGTCAAGATGCAGTTTTGGTCTTCTAGACTCATCTAAGATATTACTTGGATATCTTGCGTGATTCAATGACATGAACCAACTACCCGAGATACGTTACATGAATATTCCGACTCACGAGTTCGTCCTTGAGCACGGAATCGGTTAAGGCGACGATCGGTTTGACTCTACTGGTCACCTAGCGCTTGATCATCCCGCCAAATCTCTCCATCGAAAAGCATTAGTTAAGACATGGTAGTCCCGTTCGGCGGATGTGCTCCACAATTTGCAGCAGACACTGTGAATGAGAGCGGTACAGCAAGGCATATCGCTGTCGCAATACTGATAATACCGCCTTCTCATTGTCAGTGCACATATATTCATGATGCTGTTCACGCTACAGCGCGAGACAGGCGCACCTTTCAAAATCTGAACTTCAAACCGCTGCCTCGTACTCCAACTGATCCAGCCCTTCCAACTCTAGCTCGATACATGTGATACGGCGCGCGATATTCCATGAGCGCAGGAAGTAGACGCAAGAGGTGTTGGCTGGCCAGTCCTTTAGTACCATTGGCCCGAGAATTCTGAGGAAATAAAAATAAGACTCCGCAGTCCAGTAGTGTCATGAATGACATCTCGAGCGCGACCGCGGAAGCGCCGCCACCATTGGGAGGTTTTCCATCAAGGCATCTGCTTTGTTGTGATCTGCAAGATGGGCGGAAGCAACTCTGTGGGGGATTGGTACTTAGAGAGGAACGGTTAGATCGTATCATCAGTTGTATAGTGGTCGAGAGACCACTATTCTGCGTTCTAATTATCATAATTCGTATGATCTAGCAGCAAGCGCCTTCTCCGGGCCTTGTTCATAACAAGTAGTCAATGGAATCGAGGTCGTGAATACGACTAGACATGGCATTTAGGACTGTTCTGTTGGACCCGGCAATCTCGAGCGCCATTTCCTTCTGCCTCACCCTCTGGATGACGCAGGGCTCACCGCCACATTTTTTTGCTTGCCTTTCGAATCAGCTCCTTCCAGACTTCGAGAAACCTTCTCACGATATTTTCGTAGAGCGCATGCATAATGTCTATCGGGAAAGACCACGGAAACGATATCGAGCCGATGACCGATAAAAGCGCCCGTCAGGGGTCCGAAAGTCGTAAGGGCAACCATCAGCTGTTACGAATGTGAGACGCATTACATACTTCACTGCTTATGCCACTCTGATCTTTCACCTCTTTCCTCTCAATAGACAGGGGAACAACCTTCAAACATGACGCTGTCAGTTTTGTCTCAACCTCATCTCGTGTAGCGGAAGCTGCAGACACGTCGCTCATACGCTATCTCTGTGTCGGACTGCCTGAGCGACGTATCACTGGCGTGTTCTTTGGCAGAATGTGGCCCGAAGAGTGCCACATCTGCACGGTACTTCGGGATTCAACCCCTTGAAGTGCATAGGCCGATAGAGTGTAACATCAGCTCTGACCGGACGAAGGACGGTAAAGTAGATGTATGCTCACCATCGAAATTGCGGGCATGTCTCTGATCACTAGCACCAGATGAGCCCAGAGACAAAACCGTTCAAAAGCGGTCATCCTGTCGTCTCAGCGCAGACAATCTACCCTTTCGCAAGCCAGCCCCGCGCTGATCATCGATAAGAGGCCTAAGAAAACTGTGGATATCGATTACGCCTCTAGCAGACGTAGGACCTCTACGCTTTTCCTTTTTGTCTACACGCAAAAGTGAGAGTAATGTCAATCAGAAAGAGAGGAGAATAGCGATCACAGGCATCTACCTGGAATGAGCCTGCAGCATATCTGGTGCTCACGACGATTGCGCATATGAGGGGGCACAGAATAATTGATCAGAATTAGAGGCCAACAACCCACTGGGCTTCTGTTGAAAAGGGGAATACCGTCTGTAGTCAAGCCTAATGCAATATCGGTATTGTCCTGGAAGTACTTTCTTGTCGGCTGTATGTCCTGACCAGCCCACGTGACATTTTGACTACGCAATTGAGTGATGTATGCGCCATCCCTCACGTCTTCCGTCATTGCTAGGTCGCGAGTACGTACTACCGAATATTGCAGTCTCCGAGAAACCCGCAAGTCACGATGTGTCGAAATGAGGCGACTAATGGAGGACATGTACAGATAGGACTGCACGGGAACCTCGGCGAAGGCGTCCGGCTAGGGGAGAAAGAACCTTTGGCTCCTATAATTGGAATTTTCATTTCGCAAAACGTGTGAAACTCACGTCTCGCCATCTCGACTTCGAGCATTTATGACAGACGACATCATCTTGTAAAGGCTCCGTAAAAGCCACACATCCATTACCGCAGCAATCGAAGCTTATCACGGGAATGTCTCCTTCTTCTGCTGAACCATGTTGAAGCCGATATTCTGACACAAATGTGTCCTCTGGGAATGGAAAACCGGGTAGATCCCGCAAAGGCGCAAAGCGTTGTTCTGCTCGAATGTCAGGCGTTTTGAGAGTATGGCCTGAGATACGAGCTTCATCAGATCCTTGGAGCTACGTGTATTTGCATTCGCTAGGCCGCCACAAATCGGTCCAAGCATTCAAATAATAGCTCCATGTTGCTGAACTCACTGGTTGCGCCAATATATTCCTTCGCAAGTTGATCTTCTTCTCTATTTTCGAGGCCTGTTATCAGGTGGGAGTTTCCATCGTGCCTTTGGCTGCGCCATAGCTCAAAATCACTGTTGTCGCCCGACGGAGCGAGTTCGTCCGCAACATCTGCCTCCACGAAAAACTGTTGGCTCTGACCGTTAATGTCCGTAGTCGAGGGAGCCGAGGTGACTGAAGCAAGGAATGAGTTTAATCCAACCCTAGGCCGAAAAATTCCTAAGGGAGCCACCTTTTCACTTGCACGATCGGAGCAAATTCTCGGTCTGCCTCATGATCAGCCATAGGATCAGCTTGCCAAGGCTCGTGATGTCATATGAAATTGTTTTCAGGTTAGCCTCGACTGATGGTCATTTGTAACGCTACTTATTTCTGCAAATGGCATTACGTCTCACGATGAGTTGTGAATTGGGCAAAGACAAATCTTCGAAAGTCTCATGGAGCCGTAATTAAAATTCTGAGGACCATGCTCAGAAGCCACAGATGATGAAGAAGGTAAGCTGCCGAATGTTGCCATCGAACACTGCTTCTCCCAGCGGACGGCCTGTGACCATGCTATCTACTTCGAAGAGCAACTGAAGAGGGTTGATCATCTAAACCGCATCTTTTTCCATTTGCTGGACGACACCTTTCCAGGAGGCCGCTATTTGTGAACGAGCGGCCCATGAAAGAAATGTCGATTAGGACGTTGAAAAACGAGCGGTAAGCTCCTCCAGCTGGCAGGAATCGCCTCCGAGGACTGTCATTCCAGAGATGGCTCATATCGTCCGACTACATATGAGAAATAGATTGCGGCATTACGCCAAGCCGCAAAGAAGGATACGAAGATGGAGAAGACAACCAGACCTGAAATAGATTGCGGGCCCTCATTGTCAAAAGCGTCGTCAAGACCGAGTCTCAAGGGTGTCTTGCCAGGGGCAACATGTGGGAGGAGGACTGCTTCTCGGTGCAGGGGCCATTGACGGACGCTGAAGGAGAAGAGGAATCCATTATGTCGATAGACGGACAGCCTGACTCGGTCATGAATCAGTACGGAACGCCCCCTATCGCTGGTTTTGTTTGCGACTCGACACTAGCTTCTGCAAGGATGCAAGCACCTGCCGAAGGGGCTGTTGCCGACTGAGAGGACGACTTACCTGGTCAACTTCGAAGGTTATCTACGGCGACGGCCAATGCTCAGCGATACGATTTGCAAGCAGGGCCGTGCTCCGAAATTGACAATTCGCCGGATGCTGTGCTCGACCTCTACCCGTCGTGTGAAGATGATTAGGAGGAACACAATGGATTGTCTGTTTGTGTGCGGTAACTCCAAAAGTCTAAGACATAGGGAAATATACATCAGTGGTATTGATATATTTTTACAGCGAATTATAGCGAAGTTACACGAGTCTAAGCTGACGCATTATCAGCGATATACCCGGGAGCCAATACGCGCGCGAGGGCAGCGCGATGGTAAGCACCGCTTTGGACTTGAAGCGTGCGAGGAAGTAGCGATTACATGTCGACGATCAGCTATAGGGCGGTTTACAAATTATTGATCAAGAGTAGCGCGAATGAGCAGTTGCGTTCGCAGTTCCGGCAACTTCGGCCTCTGGCGTTTCGGGTGCAGCGCGGAATCCTGCAAATTTGAATGTCCTACCAGTATAAACAGCTATGATATGTCCTGCTAAGCCGACTGGGGCATTTTTCGGAGTGATTCTAGACGGACAACCGAATTCCTCAGAAGATACTTTAGCCTAATTTCCCGTATATTGTCGAGCCGAAAGGGCTCCAATTTTGCCTAAAATTGTGCAATCGACGCGGGCTCGAAGGCGGCAACTCGGCCATTCTTCTTCTTTCCTTCTTCTTTCCGGCGACAAGTTGGTCAGCCTCTTGCGCTCTCGCCATTCTCCTTTTCCCTCCACTCAACAGCACCATGGCACGATCGCGCTCGCCGTCTCCGGCTCAGGACTCGAAACGCAGGCGGTACGACGAACGGGACAGCCGAGACCGACCACGGGAAAGAGACCGTGAAAGGGAGAGAGATGGGTACCGCGAGAGGGATACCCGGGACAGGGATAGAGATAGAGAGAGGGACAGAGAGCGGGACCGTCCGAGGGACAGAGACAGAGAAAGGGACGATCGTCGCGGAGAAAGGCGCTACCGCGACGACAGGGATGATCGAAGGGATGATCGAAGGCGCGGAGACGATGACTATCGGAGGGATACCCGAGATTCGCGCTATCAAGATCGTCCGTCGAGGGACGACTACAGAGACCGCGATCGTGCAAAAGACGGGGACCGACGAGACAGGGATGATCGGTATGCCGGTGATCAAAAGGCATCACGCGGCGTTTCCAGAGAACCGGTAGCGACGGCAGCAACGCAGCTACCAGCCACCTCGATGCCAACAGCACCACCAGTTGCGGAGACAGACAAGCAACGGGAAAAACGGGAAAAGCTAGAAGCTTGGAAAAAGGCTCAGGCTGCAAAGAAGGCTGCCCTCGAGCGTGCAGCAGATCTCGGGATCGGCCCAAAGGCAGTGACCTCGTCCGCCGCGAGTGAACAGGTAGCATCCAAGGTGGCTTCAGGTGTCAAGCTTCCAGGTAGGTCTTGCGGCTCTTGCCACAGAGCCCCGCTGACGGTCTTGACAGCTCCTTTGCCTGGCAAGCCTGCGTTCTCTGCGTTCACAGCTAACACAATGTCCCGGATCGGGCTTCCCATGAAACCATCGGCCGCGGTTCTCGCCAAAGCAGGCCTGGCACCCACGGGTTCCGGAAATGGCATCAAGCTCGATGACGCTGAGCATAGCGAACGCAAACTTCAAAAACTCGTCTTGCCGCCCATCGCGCCGTTGCTCGTGCCTGGCACAATCGGTGAGGGAGCAGTCGAAGCGCCCGAAGTGGGTGATTTAGATGCTGTGTCAGATGATGAGGACGAGAAGCCGATGCAAGCAGCCGACAAGATGGATGCTGATGACGAGGAAGACGACCCGCTCGATGCATTTATGAAGGAAAATGTCAAGCAGGTCAAGACAATTGACTCGCAAGACCAGGCGCGACATGGCGGTTCCAATAAGAAGTCTTCTGGAGCGAGGGAAAACCTAGCCGACCTTGATGACGAGTTGCTTTCCGACGGCGACGACGAAGAAGGCAATGGTCCAATGACGGCCGAAGATATCCTCGCTCTTGCAGCAAAGAAGGCGAAGAAGAAGGATCTGCCGGCTGCTCAGCATGCCAAGATCGCTTACGAGCCCTTCGAGAAAAAGTTTTATCATCCCAGTGCAGAGACGGCGGCGATGGACGAAGAGGATGTCGAGTTGATGAGAATGGAGATGGACGGAATCAAAATTCGCGGGGCAAACTGCCCGAAGCCTGTCAGGAACTGGGGAGCGTTCGGGTTGCCAGCCGGATGGTGCGTTCCTCGAGGCGAAACCTAAGCGGTTCTGACAAAATCCACAGCTACGATGTCATCAAACGGCTTGGGTACGCAGCACCGACACCGATTCAGGCTCAAGCGATTCCCGCGATCATGTCCGGTCGAGATATCATTGGTGTCGCAAAAACCGGTTCGGGCAAGACGATTGCCTTCCTGTTGCCGATGATGCGCCATATCAAAGATCAGCGGCCTCTCGAGAATGGAGAAGGGCCTATGGCGTTGATCATGACACCCACACGAGAATTAGCGACGCAGATCTGGAGGGAGAGTAAGCCGTTCTTGACAGCGCTTGGTATGCGGGTGAGTTAAGTCCTCGTTGTCCGCTATCTGTGCTGATGTTCTGCAGGCCGTATGTGCGTACGGGGGCTCGCCATTGTCGGAACAGATTGGGGATATGAAGAAAGGCGCCGAAGTTGTTGTATGCACACCAGGTCGGATGATTGACTTGCTCACAGCCAATTCTGGTCGGGTAACCAATTTACGGAGGGTTACCTATCTGGTTCTCGACGAAGCAGATCGTATGTTCGACATGGGTTTTGAGCCCCAGGTGAGCCCTTTCCGCGCGCAACTGATGGGAGTCTGACACTACCTACAGGTCATGAAAATCGTGAACAATATTCGCCCAGATCGCCAAACCGTGTTGTTCTCGGCGACATTCCCCGCAAAAATGGACGCACTTGCGCGAAAGATTCTCATCAAACCTCTAGAGATAACTGTCGGAGGGCGATCCGTCGTTGCCAAGGAAATCGAGCAGCGGGTTGAGGTTCTCAACGCAGATGACAAATTTGTGCGCTTGCTGCAGATACTTGGCGAAATGGGTGAACAGCATAAGGATGAGGCGGATGATTTCCGAACATTGATTTTCGTGGAAAGGCAAGAAGCCGCCGACGACCTGTTTCGGGAACTGATGCGCAAGGGCTACATTTGCTCGTCTCTTCACGGCGGTAAGGACCAGGTCGACCGAGACCAAACGATCTCGGATTTCAAAGCGGGATTCGTGCCCGTCGTCATTGCCACTTCGGTCGCTGCGCGAGGACTGGATGTCAAGGAACTGAAGCTCGTGATCAATTACGACTGTCCGAATCACATGGAGGATTATGTCCATCGAGCAGGAAGAACTGGACGAGCGGGACAGAAGGGCACTTGCGTGACATTTATTACACCGGAGCAAGAGCGTTTCTCAGTCGATCTTGTACGAGCGCTCAAAGCCAGTGAAGCCAAAGTGCCGCCAGAGTTGGAGAAGATGTCGGAAGGTGGGTGCAATGGCATCTTACTGTAACTTTCACTGACAAGCGTATAGACTTTTTGGTCAAGGTTCGAGCAGGAAACGCCAAAGTGGCCGGCTCCGGGTTCGGCGGCAAAGGTCTCGACAAATTCGAATCTGAAAGAGAAAAAGTCGACCGAGCGCAGCGGTCTGCCTACGGGGAAGATGGGCAGATCGTCGAAAAGCCAGAAGCCAAAAAGGAAGCGGCCGAAGAGGCTGACTTCAAGTTTAAAGACTTCAACGTCGAGATCGTCAAGGGTCCCGCTCCAGAACGTCTCTTGTCGATGTCAATTCCGCAAAATCGGTCCGATGTCAAGCTTGGGCAGGATGTATCTACTTTGCCACATCAGACAAAGGCTGCATTGGATCGGGCAGCGGCATCTGGCAAGAACATTCAGGAAAGTTTGGCCAATGCCGTCGCCAAGATCCAGGCTTCGCTGAACAAGACCAAGGCGGACAATCGGGGTGTGGCAGGCCCGGCTACCAAGACGGAGAGCTCGGCGCCAGACTACCATGCGATCGTACCCATCAACGATTACCCTCAAAAGGCCAGGTGGAAAGCCACGAACAAGGAACAGATGGTCGCGCTGCAGGACTTGTCGGGCGCATCAATCACGAACAAAGGTATGTTTTGCAACCTGAACGATTGACGTGACGTGCTGATGTCCTTTTAGGTATCTTTTATCCTCCTGGAACCGAACCCGGGATCGGCCAAGAACCCAAACTTCACCTCCTCATCGAAAGCAACGAGGAATTCCGGGTCAAGCTGGCTGTCGACGAATTGCGAAGAATCCTGCTGGAAGCATCTGTGGCGGCTTTGCAAAGTGCCGACAGAGAACCGACCGTCAGTGGACGATACAAGGTTTGATGAAATGCGTTCAGACGAGTCTCCCAAGTACGCCATGCTGGACAACACGATTTCTCTTATGAAATGCAGCATCCTTGAGAAAGATCCAGAGAGCTTCCACTCCGTATGAAAGTGTCCAAAGCGCTATATGCCCTCTCCATCGCACGATTAACCATATCAACCTTTCTACTCCCTCTGTCAACCGCTCGCTCTGTCAAAGTGTATCGTGCCCCTCGTATCTCGTCTTCACATTCACCGATGTTTGACAGCCGGAACCCATTGGCCACTAGGTAGGCTCGCACAGCCATCGTCCAAGCGACTAACACGCCACTTATCATACGATCGGTCGGCAAACAAGCCATAAGGTCCCCTTCATCCCCCCTGCGGTATTTCTGAACTATACAACTTTAGGAAACCAAGCAATAAGACGCCGTCTGTTCGACTAGCTTCTGCAAATACGTTGCCCGTAGCATTTAGTATTCTGCTCAAGGCGGAAACCGCGCTCACCAAAGGGCAGAGTACGACCTCAAGAGGCGCATCATCGCCCCGCATCCGATCGGACCGAGTGCTCTCGCTATTACGTCATGATGAAGCGCACATGAAGTAGATGCGTCGACATCGGGCAAACAAGGTCATCGATGGCAGAGGATATAGAGGACACGCTGTCCACCGCGAGAGTTGCATCTCCACCACGATCGACATCAGCATGACATCCCCGAAGAAGCAATCCTCAAAGCGCACTATTGATCAAGTTGAAGAAAAACAGAACGAGGAGACCAAAAATGAAGCAAAAAAAGAAGAAGACAAACCCACGGCAGGAGAGCCCGACAAGGATGCGTCAAACCACAAGATGAATGAAAAGGAAGAGCCAGTTTCCAAGAAAGCAAAGACAAATGCAAAGTCTGGAGAAAGCAAGGAAAACTCCGCAAACTCTGCAAAGTCCGGCTCAAAGCGAGCCACGCGAAGTTCCGCAAAGTCGGGGACGACGCAGCACCAGCCTAAAGCGATAATTCAGTTCTTGCTGTCGGATGAAGCCATTACCATGCTGGATCAACTGGAGACCAATGATGCGGACGATCTGCAATTCCCTCGAGACCGGTAAGTGAATTTAGTCTTGTTGGCCTGATCCCGAGGACTAAGCACTGAGGATTCGTATTAGGCTCAACCCCTTCCAAGACTTACTCGCCGCCTGTATGGTCTCGAAGCCGATCAGTCATCGCGTGACTACACGTGCCATCAACGGTCTTTTCAGCAAGACCAATTCGCTCACCAGTCCTCAAGAGGTCCTGGACTTTGGACGGGACAAGGTGTAAGTGCCGACGTTGAGCCGCAGACTGTCGTGAGCTGACTTCCCTCGTCCAGATTGGAGAGCCTTCACCGCTCCAAAACTCTGCACAAGGACAAGACGGCGGGCCAAATCATCGGTATTGCCGAAGTCTGCCAATCCGAGTTCAACGGCGACTCGTCTCTCAACGCCCTTCGGGAACAGGCGTCGCACGATCCTGCCGAGGAACGAGATTTGATCGTCAAATCATTCAAAGGTTACGGTCCCAAAACGGTCGAAATCTTTTTCCGTCGAGTCCAGGTGGACTGGGAAGAGGTGTATCCCTTTGCAGACGATTCGACGATCAAGGCGGCGAAAGAGGTGGGCCTTCAAGTCGAGGATGCGGAAGGCCTGAAGGAACTGGTAGATGCCGCCATTGACGAGAAGGATGACAAGGCGCGGCGGTCAGCATTCGGGAGAGTTGTCGATGTCCTGGTATATCTGGGACTCGAGCACAAGACGGAAGAAGTCGGGTCAAAGATCGCTGCCGACGCGAATGGGAAAGAGTGACACTGCCGTTGGATTTCCGGATGAAACTCTGTGCATGTTGGAATGCTTGCTATATATTGACTGCTGTACTGTTGTCACAACTCTATTTATTTTTTTTATCTATGCGTCGGACACCTTGAATAACAGCTTCTTGGCGCTGACCTTGCCTTCCTTCAACTGCATGAGGCCACCAACCACGGCTTCCAGCCCGCCTGAGACTACTTCATACGGATGCGGCTTGAACCGACCCTCCTTCATCCACTTGCTCATCAACCGGTAATAAGCGTAGGCAAAGTCCTGTCGATAGGCATCCTTGCCGTGGGAGTCGCCGACCATGGTTCGGATGACCGTAAACTTGCTGCTGTCATAGTCCTTTTCGTTTTGGAGGACGTGTGTGACGATGGCACCCTGGTCGGCGACGGCGTTAATGTGTTCACCCGAGCCGTGTTCTGAAATGGCGTCGTATACGTGAAGAAGCTGCTTGCCCGACGCATGCTCTCTCAACGCGCTCTTGATATCCTCTGCGACGTTTCCCTTGCGATAGTCGACAATGACATCGCAGCCGATAGACTTGGCAAAGTCACCTCCGGAACCGGCGACGCCGATGATGGGGTGGATGTTGGCTAATTTGGCGAGCTTGATTGCGAATGCGCCGACAGCTGAAGACGCGCCGTAGACGAGGACAGGAGTAGGCTCGGTTGCCGGAAGCAGCGGTGTTGGAAGCCTGAGATTTACGAACAAGCCGATGGCACTGGTCATAGCTAGAATGGTGTTCTATCAGTTCTACTATTCACCGATCCGCCGGGTCACGGTCAACTTGCCAGCTAGCGGAATAGTTGCTCCCTCCTCAAAGCTCGTGCCATTGGGCAGGTGGAACGTGGTGTGCTCCCATGCCAATGCATACTCGGCAAACGTACCTCCCGGCTTTGTCATTTCGTGAAAGATGGCGACCCGGTCCCCTTTCTTGAACTCTGTGACATTCCTGCCCACGGAATAAACGTATCCCGCCGCATCGTCACCGGAATTTCCCGGAACGCCAAGCTCTGGTAGCTTCCAGTCCTTGGGGTTTGAACCGGCAATGACGACCTTGATCACGAGTTGATCGTCGTTGGGCGTTCTGAGCAAAGGTGAATGAATGTCAGCGGACGGAAGCCTAAGCAGAGAACAGGTCGGCGCTTACGGGATATCGACCTCTTGGATCTCGCCTCGGAACTCGGGCTTTGCGTGTACGTAGGTCTGCTTCATGGTGTGTAGTTGGACTTGCCGGGAGGGGAGGGGGGGAAGGACTGCGTCGGGACTATGCGGCCTTGGTGGGTTATATAGTCGTTCTTTGCGCTCAAGGGATCCTTGTCAAGTTATTATTATTCATCATCATCATCATCATCATCATGCCGCCCTCCACTTTATTGGCTCCCCCCTATTCGTCATCTTTCCGTCCTTCCCGGCGGCCGCGGCAGCCGAACAGTCGCGTGGCAAGGAGCTCATCCAGGCTGACTCAAAGAGGGGGCTGCCTTGCATGGCTCATCTCCGTATTCACATATGCAACGTCTACATAATAATCGTCCGACCCTATGGTCCGTTGAAGCCTCCTCGTCCACCCCGCTGCCCTCCGCCCGCGCCTCCTCGGCCTCCTGGTGCTCCTCGCGCGCCTCCACGACCTGCGCCTCCCCCTCGATTCGGGCCTCCTGGGGACCGTGTCTTTGATGAGCTCATGTCGTGTCAGAAGCCAGGCAGGCATCAAACTTGCCTCGGTTGAATCCACCACCAGCGCCTCCTCTCGCGTTACCCATTCCACCTCGACCGCCCCGTCCGGCGCCGCCGGATTGCCGGTTCTGCTCTCGTATACGCTGCTGCTCTTCTTGCACCTTGTCGAGAATCTGGTCCGCGACTCGAACGTATTTTATCTACCGAGTCAAATGACATCAGTACATGTCTTGCGTGTGAGGATGTCTCGCGTGCAGGGAGTCACAGAGCAAGAATGAATGGAAGTGTAGTGGTGATGTGACACCTGGAAATCGTTATGTTATCCTGCTTCTTCCAGCGCCTTTGCCGACGCTACCAAGAAAGGCAAGGCGCTTCTAGGGAATGGATTCGTACCGGTGCTCCATCCGGGCGTCGAGCGAGTGACAGAGCCCTACGACCAATCACGTCCGGTCCTCAAATCGCAAAATCGCTACCCTGTGCAAAATTCGGTGCCCGTGTGGCCGCTCCGCTCGCTGACATGATCGAAGCGTAAAGTACGCATCGACATCAGGTTTGTCATGATGTGCTTGGCGCAGCGTACAGGAGACACACCTTTCAACAGTGAGGATTTTCAAACTCTTCGCCGACTTTTGCTCGGGGCATCGCCGTAATGTACACAACACCAAGACCATCCTCCTCTGTGCGCACATCCGCAGCGGTAACATCCGCCAAAGCATTGACCAACAAGCCAAGCCGAAAGGGAAAAAATACTCACCACGTTACCCTTCAAATACACCTCCTTCATCTGGTAAAACTTGTCTCCATCAGGCGCCGTCAAGATCACGTCTCGCAAAGTAATGTTCATAAAGTTGTCGCAGGCGATCATATGTCCGTTGTACGTCTCGCCATTCTTAAGCTCTACCAGCTAGAGCGGAAGCGGTGATCAGTTGATCGAGTCGATATGACCAAAGTTGAAACCCTACCATTGGCTTGCCTTGAGCGGCATTCAAGAGAGATAGTGGCAGCTGCGCGACAGCGAGCATATCAACGACCTTTCGGAACAACAGATTGACACGACATACCATTCCGAAAGTATCCTACTCCGGTCCTCCTTGTGGTGCTCGTCGCGACGCGATGTTTTGATTTATCGCGGTAGTGAAGGTACAGCGACTGTTCACCGGCCTGCCCAGCCTATCTAGCTCTGTGATCGGTCTTCTTAAAAGGGGAACACAATCAATGCAGGACTCTATCACTCGCTGCACAACCACCTCCATCCTCCAACATCCAAGAGCAAGCAAGCAAGCAAGAGGAGACAGGAAGCCTCGATCGGAGAGTGCTCGGGCGCACCTCGGTCGGATTTCCCAAGAGGCAGCTTTGCGCGCGGATCAGCTCGCTACATTCAGCGTAGAGCGGCGACAAGCAGCGGCCATATCACTTGTGGATGGATTGGGATCCGAATAGTATTACAACGGTAATCATACAATGCAAATACACCAACGAGCATTAATGCACCAGCAAACATCTTTCACGTACATGCGCTTGCAGCATGCGGCAGTACCGCCGTCAGCCAAAGGCTTGCCGCTAGAATCTGCGCCTGGCGGAGTCGCAAGTAAGGTGGTGCGGGAGACGTCGAAATAGGTACAAGGACAATACACTGGTCGACCGGAAAAAGTCTTCCATGGCAACCGAAACAATCGCGACGAGATTATAAACTGTCGATCGGGTTCCGACTTCTGGCTGATGATGACCCCAATCTTGATTCAGAGACTAATTGGCTTCGAGATTGTCCGTCTTCGTACGTCGGACCCGACGGACTGCAATTGGCTCGTCTGCCAATACATGCGTTAGATTTCTAGTATAACAGTATAGGCGAAGCCAAAGACATACCAAGTCCCGCCATCTCGGGCGGCAGACCTGCCAATCTTGGCGATCGTCTAGGTTGCACTGCGATAGTCTTGGGTCTCCTGGGAGGTTCCACCGTAGCTATGGAGCATTGTGATCGTCATACACATGAGTGGTAACAAGCATAGGGGGAGAGCACATACCTTGAAAGTCCTGATCTTCTTCATCCGAATCTTCAATCACAATGACAGGTGGAGCGTTCGCTCTTGTCTTTTTGACTGCTTGCTTGACCTTGACATCACTCGACATCTTCTTGTCCTTCTTTCCCACAGTCGTGCCTTGCGCCACGTTCTCCTTGTCATCTTTCTTGTTGAGCGCAGGCGTTTCAGGCGACACGGTCGTCGCGGAATCAGTGCTAGCGGAAGATGTTCGGATAGGTTTGGCGGCGACATCGACGTCGAATGGGTTGGCCGTGGAATGGACGTCTCGCTCCTTGGCCATCTTGGAAGGAATGTTCTCTTTGGCATTCGCCTTTGTCTTTCGGTCGATTCGAGAGGAAGGCGTCTCTTCTTCGCCAGTGGTTGGGGATTGCTGCGATTTGACGAACCGTCAACGCAAAGTCACGGCAACCAGGCATTTCACCTACGTTTTCTGTCACGCTTAATTCCTTCAGCAATCTAGTGATCGACTTTGGCTTGGCTGCGAGATGTAAAGGAATAAGTACGGGTCACATTAGCCAAGCCGTGCGCCTCACCTTGAGGAACCTCGCCGGCTCTAAGTCCGACGGCATCTGGATCCTTTGGTTTCCAAGCCTGCAAGGCATGATACATTCTCTTCTCCCATCGATGTTCACTCTCCGGTGCAGCCAAATGTCGAACGATTCGGGTGTAAGTTTGACATGGGTACCATTCCTCCGCCTGCCAAGCAAGGAAGGCGACTTCCTCAAGCAAGTCGATGGTCGGGTTCAGGACAGGTGCGTTATTGAATTTGAGCTTGAGAGGCTGGGCGAGAGGAGTTGCGGGCGATTCCGGGTTCAGGAAAGGATGTCTGAGTACTTCGGGGATCTACGCGGGTTTAAACATCAGACTCGATAGCAAGCGCCGACAGCAAGCGCCGACTGGTAGATAGGCGTGCTTACAGTCCACCTCTTTTTCGGGTCTCTTGCCAGCATTGCCCTCATCAATTCTCCTGGCGATCCCGGCTCATTTGGCAAAAAGTATCTCGCATCGTTGTTGTAGATCCTGTCCTCAATCGTCTTCTCCTCATCCTTACCCTTGTACCAGATAAATGGGTTGGAATTCGTGTACCATTTCGAAAAGAGAACACCACAAGCATGAACATCTGAAGGTGGTCCTCGGTAGAGGTCTCCCTGTAAGGTTCCATCACAGGTCAACCGGCATCCCAATTGGCTCGGCAAATCTTCGCTTACCGCCACTTTCTCTGGACTAAGATACTCGGTCGTTCCTCCTCCACCGCTCATCTTCCTTCCCTGGGGTGAAAAGCTGCTGAATCCAAAGTCGGCAATGATGGGCTCATCGGTTGCCGACATCAGGATGTTTCCGGGCTTCAAGTCTTCGTGTGTTATTCCGAGGCAATGCATGGCGTGAAGAGCAACGAGGAACGATCGAAAGAGCGGAATGAAGCTGGATGCTGGTAAGGGGCATGCGAGTTGCGTGGCGACTTTCGGAATCATCGGCAAAAACAGGTACCTTTCGGGGTAGGAATGAGCACTGGAATAGCCTTGGGCGTTCTTAATGTGCTGCACTTACTTCCAGTCACCTTCCTGCTTGACCATATCTAGGCCGACAACACCCTTGATCCCAAAAGCGCCCATCACCTTCAACAGGATGACCTCTTTCTGCGCCTCGATGGCGTCTAGCAAAATGTCCTTGGTGATAACCTGTTCAAAGTCGAGAGCCGGAAGAATCTTGACTGCCACTTTTCGACCTGTCGCACGATGGGTTGCCTGTCTGACGTGACCTGACGACCGAGAGAGAAGTGAGCAACTGCTCGATGACAACTAAGTCTGTTCACATATGGAGAGCACTTACCAAAGCCTCCTTTCCCCAAAGTTGGACCCAAAGTCCATCCGGCCACATGCTTCAGCACTGATCTGGGAGTGTACTCCGCCATCTTGCACAAGCTGTTAATTCCCTAGATCTTCTATGGGCGGTTGGCGATTTCCTTATACTTCCGAGGTCGCTCGTGTGCTCTGCAACGAGCTGTTCCCTAGACGAGAAGGCAGAGACAGCGTGCCACTGATCGAATGGGCCGAACCAGAGTACTGATGAGCTTAGATCGAGAGCTGCGCGGACACCCAAGCAATAGCAATGCAGCGTCTTGACCAACGATTGATGTTGAAGCAGGTTCTACGATTCTGGACGCGCCGCTGTTTAGGTCGCAGGCTTGCAACAGCTCGCTCGCAATACGCGGCCGCCGAGAAGCAGCTTAGTCAGCATTGGCCCGTTGCCACCCTAGCTTCTGCCAGCTTACAGCGTCAGTCGTTTCCAGTTGCCCCTTTCGACTCCTTTGTATTTGGATGCTTCCATTTCGGGCGTTTCTAGGGTTCCGCTTCAGGTCCGCGGACGTCTGATTCAGAAAGCAAATCAGTCATCGCGATCGTCAGGAACCATTGCAGGAGAAGAGATGTGTTTTGCAGGTCGTGTTGCCATTATCCAGAACGATGAGTATAAAAGGTCGTGCCCGACGCCGCAAAAACAGGAAATGACCGGCTGGCGTCTGGTTGTGTCGCCGCTCGCTCACTCAAATCTCGTCTTGGTTCGTTGTCAACCTCTATCCTATCCTCATTGTAACCGATGTTCGCCCCATCTGCTCACACAGGTAAATGCGATCAGCGCGAGCAAGTGGTGGGAAGAGATAAAACAAGCTGATCGCCTCGCCTTTTGATAATGACAATCCTGCCTTGTACTTTCCTTCCTTAACAGCCTTCTCGCTTGGAGATCCGTCCCTCATAGATTACCGGAAGGAGGTCAAGCAGGAATTCGAGAGCCATTTGCACCGCCAGCTGACCGAAGAGGGGATAGATCCAAACTTGATCCAAAGACAAACATCTATTGTGGATGACCTGCAGCAGTCGACACTCGACATCATCAGGCGAAAGAGCCAAACAGGAACGGTTCAGGCCGAGATCGAACCTCCTCCTGTCACGGAACCGCCAAGCACCACTTCGCGACATGAATCAAGCGGGAAAAAGAGCGTCCGAGCTAAAAGTCGCTCGTTGACGTCGACTATCTATCGAGACCGGCCTTCCACCCGTAAGCCTGATTGCACCAGGTCGATGTTTGAGCGCTCCTAACTTCTTTTGCACATCTTTCGGACAAGACTGGCCCCCCTCTCGAAGACCCGGACACACTGAGCAGCGTGTGCCAAGGAATGATAACGTCGTATCCGTCTCTACACTTCTTAAAACAATTGAGTCCCGAAAGTTTTTGTGTAAGTCGTCTTCCGTCGAATGCCTATGGCAAACTTGCGATTGATTTGATCTAGCTGCTGTCCCCTCTGGTCTTTCCCCGAATGCCATTGAAGCTCCGGAAACTCAGAGCGAGAACAACCTCTCGCACGATTCTATTGAAACCCACGGGTGAGCATTGCCGGATACCCGAAGGACTATGTTGGTTCCCTGGAGCCCAACTCATTTGTTTATTTCTCACAGAAAGAGCTCTTGCTTGATCGATTTTCCAATGAGGATGGAAACTCCCTCTCAAACGCTACAGGCTACCCTTTTGACGGGGAGAGATTTGAGTGATGCGGTCGATGGTCATGTCATTTTACGTGATTCGATCGGTCCTCACAGCACTCTACCCGACTTCGGCGAACTTGGGTCGCCAGTACTTGGCCAATTACCTGGACACCAATACCCCTTGAGCACAGCCATCGTTCCAGAGTATTCCAACGAGGGCGATTGGTACGCTTGAGACACTAGCATATGACAGGCTCGAGCTGAAACTCGGAAAACATTCCTGATTTGAAGGGGCATGCTTCCGGTTGAAGATCCCCACTGCTTTATGAGCTTCCCAGCCGGCACTATTTCTAGAAATTCCTCGTACATGGATGTAGATCCTTCGCTATCTGCTCCGCAACCTGTGCCGCCAGTAGTAGCCACTCCAGTACCAAGCGAATGGTAGGTAATCGTCGCTTTGCTAACAATGTCATTCTGCCAGAAAGCTCAAATCCCATATCATGTGTGCAGCACTGCGTCCTATTCTAGTCAAATTCCTCTTCAGCCTTCTTCACCTTACTTGGAATTGGAAGCTCAAGGCATCCTGGAGGAGCGCAGTACCGAAATACCAGATGAATGGTAGGTGATATATAATGTGGCTGAATTGGACCCGAACAATGTGACCTCGGCTGTTGTAGGAATCTGGATCTTATGGCAGACGGACCAAGACCTCGGGACCCCTCAACCGACAGCTGATTGATGTCGGTTATTGGCAGGATGCCAAAGCCTGATCCCTTTAGTTTCCGAACGTACATCTCTACCACATTAAGTTATCTATTATTGTGATGGTGTAACTTAACAAGATAAGCCTATGATACACGATCAGAGAACAGGATGAGTGGTGAATCATTGAATACCATAGACGCCAATCTCCTGCGAAATTTTTTCGAGGATGCGCCCTTAAATGACTCTACACTATAAGACGCTGTGGGAGCTTTGTGACAGGAAGCGATTGACTTGAAGCCACCGAAAGGAGGGTCATGTCGAGTTCGTTTTTGTGATTAACGTTGCAATGGATCACATACGTCGGCCGCGTCCGCTCCGTCTCTTTGCAGCCATCCGACAGAAGTGCTGATGCTATCCTTTGCCCGCACCTGAACAAAGTCGTACTTGGCCGTATCTTGCTCTTAAAGAAAGCCTGAATGTTTTCCAGAACTTCTCGGCTTGTCAGCTGCCCGAAATGACCGAGATCAAGCTAAACCATAATGGAATCAGTACGATCGGCATGTCTTGCGTCAGACATGTACCGACTCATTACGAAATTGATACAAAACCGCCGCTCAAGCTGTGGTAAAGTATCAGAGCCGGAGAGATCCGCCGATGAGAGTCTTGTCCCACCTCTGTGCAGTTTCCTTTGAATTATCCCACGATTTCCTTCCTGGTCAGCCATTTCGAGGAAAGCGCATTGTAAACAAACCTAGAAGAGCTAGTTAGTCCCGACGCCTTTCCTACGCCAGTCCTGGGTGCGCCGTGGCGAAAAGCAACGGCAAAAATGGTTCTCTGGATGTCTGCGGGGATCTACGAACCATCGTCTGAAATTCTGAATCCAAGAACGGCTGAAAGCGCTTGAGGATTTTGGAAATCATTCCCGAATCTTCTGCTCCAGGAAGCGTGGCAATGGCTTACACACGAAGCTTGGTTGTCATGGGATCCTCGCCTTTCTTGAAGTTCCACCTGAGGCCATCATCCAAGGAGCGGAATAATGACACTTGGAATGTGTCAATCGCCGCCGTGATCGTGTTGGGTTCCTCCCACCAGACTCCCTTCATTTTGGACAGAGACATGGTAATCGAATTCCAGAGTCGCAATTCCTGCTCATTCGCTAGCTTGGAGATTCAATTTCAAGCGGACGATGTGTTGCTGTATCTGGCACACACTAACATTGCAGCATCAGAGACCAGTCCGAATCCGATCTTCGGTCGAGAACGCGCTGTCCTTCTTCGCAGCTTCTTCTCCGAGCATGGCCAGTCGTACGGACGTGTAACCAACGTGGAATAAACCAACAGTCTCAGCATTGAGCTTGAAGGATTTCGCTACACCGAGATCCAATACCGCCTCCCGTTCTTCCTGTAGCATTAATGGGTTTGTGACAGATAAAGACCCACCTTTCTCGCCGATAGGTTTGAGCTCCAGGGAAATATTCCAACTCGCCTCGTGCTCCTCGGCTCCAACATCTCCAGTTGCCAAAAAACAGTTCTGACGAATTCTGATAACATTATCCAATTCTTCGACCGTAAGAACGGGAAGTCCGATCTTGCTGGTTCAATCCTTCATGATCTTGCCCACAGTCATTCCCGATGCTTTTGAAATGCCTCGTCAAAAGTCCTCGGTGATCGCTTTTCCGAACAGTTTATCTTTGAGACAGATGGACATCTTGTCCAAAAAAAACTTATCCTCGTCAACGATGACAGCCAACATCCAGGAATCGAACATTTGCCTCACTGCCCTCACAGCGTTGACGACCTGGCATCCGACTTCGACGGGATGGCTCGACCGGAATGAATCCAGATTCAATGCCCTCGCGAGATGGATTATCAGGATCTCTCGTCTGGCTTTGAGCTCAGGAAACCCCCGATGCGGTACAATGACTTCTCCCATAAGCGTAGCAAATGCCTTATTAAGCGACAAGTGAGTTTACCATTCGGGTGAAATCAGGTTCTCGCACGACATTACATGCGCATTCATGGGATTGCACGTCGATGACGCGCTTCTTCGTCGCGCTTGAGGAAGTCGCAGGATCCCAGAGGAAAGCTGTTGTCCGCCTGAAGATGAGGTCCCAATTCTCCATGACTTCGGCATCGAACGAAGAGACTACGAGTGTGTGTGGAACTTGGGCAACGCATACTCGATATCGAAGAGCTACTCATAGAGGAGCGCACCTTTGGCCTTGACAGCAAGAGCCAATTGTAGCCAATTGAGCTTGAGAAATACAGTCGGGGCGTGGCGTAGATTCTCAAAGGTACAGTTCTTCCGCTGATGGGCGAGACATATCCGGCGAAATCTCCTGTTGCCTGTGCAACGAGGTTCGACGAAATCAACGGTGTCGTCTGGAACATTGCGACGGTCCATTCTTCGCCCAGCGAATAGGTAAACTCCCGCCAAGGGTTTCTCCTTCTAAATAGATCGTTCCGCCCATTCCTTTTCTTCTATGACGCTCATGTTGCTGGGATTGACAAGTCCATTTGGAGAGACCATAGCAATGCTGTAATCACACTTCAGTGCCGGTTCGTCCCAAGGGGAAACGCCAATCTAGCAGAGGTAGCTTAGAACTGGGTCAAGGCGTAATGCCCCTCCTGGCCGTCTTCTTATCATGATACCCTTGAAGCAACCTGATATCGATTCTGAGAGCTGCTTGCTCCAGCTCGCATGCAGAATGATGTTGGCTCCTTTGTCGAGCAGCACTCGAGCTTCCACGATTCCGGAAAACCTAGAGTGACTCTTTGGCTGTTTTCTTGTATTTCTTCCGCGGATAAAAAATGCCGGGCGATTCGTAGGTTTGTCTTTCACCAGGGGCAACGTTTGTCAACCTTCAGGTGCTTGATGCCTTCTGCGGGGCTGAGTCCGAAAACAACGCATTTGGTCAGTGTATTGATAGTGAGACTGCCAAAAAGAGGTCGGATTAGCGTTGGTCTTTTAGCGTGTATATCATCGAGACCTCACTGAACAATACCTTCTGTTTCGAATGTGAGCTCGTTGAGGTCCGTCTTGAACGCGAAGGCGTAGTGCGTGAGAGAGACTGGGAGACAACAGACGAGCTCTTGGATACAGCAAGCTTCATAAACGTTTTGAAAGTCAACTCACCATTCGTTGGCAAGCGGTAGGCTTGGTCCATGTCTTTCACAAGGCGTATAGCCGACACTCTTCAATTGTTCCTGACATATTGTTCCTGACATCGTGCTTGAGAAGCTGCCTGTTGTTGCATGTGGCGGGAGAAAGTCTCCAAGAAACGATATAAACGGTAAACGATTGCGACTTTGCAGAGCCTAGAAAGGCATCATGCCGAATAACTGCCGTTGGACTTCGCGTACTTGAATACTGCTATATGTATACACATGCTATGTGTTTTCGCTCTTTGGCATAATGAAACGCCGATGAAGGCAGGACGGAGGAGGCCAGTTCGATTAAATCCCTTTGGCTTTGCAGTCCTGGTTTCGTGAAGAAGTCCGTTCGCCGCGCAAAGCCCGATCCTTTGAATAAATCTTGAACATCTATGTCAACTGTGCTGCTAACAGGAAAGTCTGCCGAAAGAGGTTTTGCGACTGATGGCGAAAGCGATATAGGCATATGTGATAACGGCGTCCGAAGACAGTCGCACGCAGCGCCGTTTCGCACAGGCGCGCT
Organism: Naganishia liquefaciens; assembly: GCA_013423385.1. Taxonomy (NCBI): domain Eukaryota; kingdom Fungi; phylum Basidiomycota; class Tremellomycetes; order Filobasidiales; family Filobasidiaceae; genus Naganishia; species Naganishia liquefaciens. Next base: position 35,233 of record BLZA01000017.1, read on the forward strand.
AATGAGGTATCTGTGATCCGTGATCCGTTCGACCTTCTCTCGCCTTTGAGAAATGCAGGGAACCCATCGTGCTGCCGGTGATGATTTTAATGTGAGCCAACATGCGTGATTGAGCCAGTACAAACCAGTCGTGGACCTTGCGATTTTGCTATAGCAACAGTCTTGACAGTGACGAGGTCTTTCTTGGTCACGTGATTGATTTAGCTTGTCCAAGACCTTACCAGCTACCTTACCCCGGAAGCTCCCCCGGACCGTAGTGTCCTTGAGTCGATATCTTGGTTTCGGGGAACTGATAGGACTCAGGGCGTTGCCTCCGACATACCCAAGAACCATCACCCACTCTCACACGCACGGCACATGTCTCAACAAAGCCCTTCGCGGCTCGTCGGAATCTCCGCGACAGGCGGAGCCGAGCTCGAAGCCCGAATCTATCCCGGAAGGATTGACGGGAATCTGGCGAGTTCCTCAGATCGAGGTACGTACGGGTGAGGGTGCGATACTTGCCTCAAGCAGGAACATATCATCAAAGCTGGCTACGTCCTTCTGCTGAAAGTTCATATCCCACAGAGATCGCCATAATTGCCCACCCGTATGGTTTCCTGGGAGGATCGCTAAACGATCAGTAATTCTTTACCGCATCGTTCATTCAAGATCGGATCTGATGGATTCATCAGCGTCGTTCAAGCCCTCAAAGATGTATTATGCCAAAGAAGCGTTTCGGTTCTGCTCTACAATTCGCGAGGCGTCGGCAAATCATCGGGTCGGGCCAGTTGGACGGGAGAGGCCGAAAGGAAGGATTATCAGGCTGTTGTTGATTGGGTGGTTGACAATCACCGTACTCTGGCTCCCGATAGAGCACACGAAGGTATCGATGTGCCGTCAAGACTGGTGGTCTACTGCTGTGTGAGCATCTTCCCATCTTTGCCTTCTCCCTTAAAAGCTCAAGATTCGTTCCGAGAACAGGGCTACTCTTTCGGTTCCGTGATGGCAGGTCAAGCGATCTCCCCTCCGCACCGACGGACCGGACCACAAGTCCGCCTTCGCTACATCCTCATCTCGCCTCCAGTATCGACCGTTGTCCGCTTTTTGTTGACACCATTTCGCAGCGGTAACTTCACCGCATCCCTTCAGCGAATTGTATCGGGAGATGGCTCCGCTGGGGTACACGAAGACGAAGCGGGCCGCGAAAGCAGCAAAGTGTTGATCATCTACGGAAGGCGGGACAACTTCACCAGCGAAGCCACCTATCGTCGTTGGATCGGCGAGTTCTTCCCGGTCGCGGATCTCACTTATCGGGAGACGTTTTCTGTGAAAGAGATAACAGACGCAGACCATTTCTGGTCGAATTCTGGGTGTAAGTCAGAGATGCTAGCAGAGGTTGCGAATTGGCTATAGTACGACCCAAAAGATGACAATCCTCTCTATGATAATCATGATTATACCACGTGCCCCTAGGCTACACGTGCGAACCAGGACCGCTTGCGAAGGGACGGACAGAGTCCCCGAAGCCGTTGATATGCGTACAACCTTTTTGTGATTCTTCATTCCCAAAATGTGTCCCTGACATTCCTTTAAGCACCACCTCCTGTTCGCTCGACACTGATAGCTTTGACTTCTGCCCGCTTCGGGCTTTCTTCCTTTGCCTTAGGACCAGCAGGGTCTTCGTTCGACACCGAATGTCCAACGTTCTCCATATGCGCTAAATGCGTAAAGGCGTTCTCAAGCTGCAATTCCTTCATACCAGCGGCAATCTCCAAGAAGTCGTGAAGCTCGACATATCCCTTTCGGCCAAAGTCGACTTCGCGCAAGATGTTGTCGGCGACTTCTTGGTCTTCGGCATAACCCATGTCTTTCATTGCATGGACCAAGTCGTCTTTGGCAATGTGTCCATCGTGGTCAAAGTCGAGCTGCTCGAATGATGATTGCAGGGACTTGACCTCGTCAGGAGAGAACTGGGCTCGCAGGTACAGATTGCTCTCGTCCATGGGTCCAACGCCAGCTCCGGTAACGGCGATCAGACCCTTCTTCTTGACCTCTTGAAGCTTCAAACCCTTCAAGTGCTGGTTGAAGATCATGTTAGCAATGCTCATTTGAAATTTGCTGGCCACTACTTACACCTGGCAGACCCATAGACTCCAAGAAGATCATGGCCTCGTCGAATTCAGATTCACGTCGAGATCCATCCCAACCAAGCTCGTTGCCCATGATCTCGATGACTCTCGGCAACGCGTCCAGAGCGGCCTGCACATTGAGGAAACTCAAACGTGTTCGTCGAGCGATAAAGTCGGTAGCCTTAAGGGCATACTCCGCTCGGCAGGCGTATCGGGCTTCGGCCTCGATGTACGGGTACAATGGGGAAAGACGAGTACCGTGGATGGGCCATGAAAGACCGGTTTCCTCGGCCATAGCGGCGACGGTCCATGCTCGGTCTCCATAGGTGTTCGACAAGTGCTTGGCGACTTCAGTATCAAGACCGAACTGCTGAATGAGCTTGATGAACATGGTGTGGCTCCATGCGTGGGCGCCGATCAACTTGATGTGCTGAGTCTGGCATGGTCCAAGAGGCTTGAGCTTGAACTCCTTGATGGCTGCATCAACCGTCTCCTCTGCCATGGCTCGGTACGTGGTCCACTTGCCACCAGCAATGGTCATCAAACCGGATTCTGAAGTATTGATCATGTGGTTCCGAACCAAAGACTGAGTGTCGGCCGCGTCCGGGTCTCGCACAAGCGGTCGGAGACCCGACCACGCAGACAAAACATCACCTCGTCGAACCTTGATGTCCGGTGACAAGTAATGACGAACTTCGTCCAAGATCCACTGAATCTCTTCCTCCTTGGGCAAAGGATGCGGTTCGACGGCAGAGGGCGAATCTGTGGTACCGGCGATGACGTTGCCTTGCCATGGCAAGAAGAAGATGACTCGGCCATCTGAAGTGTTGGGGTCGAGGAGACCCATGCCCTTCGGTCCGTAATAGTTTGGCAGCGTGATGTGCACACCTGACGAAGGGGCGACAATCTCTGGAACCTGTTGGTTGTCGAGCTTTCGGATACCGTCCGTGAAGGGGCCAGTGGCGTTGATGACACCCTGAAAGCAACGAGATGTCAGTGATTTTGCGAAAATGAAAGAAGCACTCGACTGACCTTGCACTTGACGTCCCACTCCTCGCCTGTCATCCTGTCCTTCATCCTGACACCGCTAATTCGCTCTTTACCGCCGTGTGCCGCACTAGGCGTCTTGTGGATCTTGACAACCTCGGTGTAATTGGTGACAACCGCACCGTGCTGGACGGCCGTCATAATCAGAGAAACGTTCATTCGAGAGTCATTGTGTTGTCCGTCGTAATAGACGACACCACCGACAAGACCCTCAGACTTCAACATAGGGAAGGCCTCGAGTGCCTTGCCTCGGCCCATCCAGTAAGCGCTCTCCATGTTCTGCGAACCGGCAAGCAGGTCATAGAGCTTGCACCCGGCGTAGTAGTATGGCAATTGCCACCAAGTGTAGATGGGCAAAAGCAGTCTGCAACGCGAAAATTAGTCTCTGTTGCGCATGTTCCCGTCCAAACAACTCACGGAAGGGAGTGAGACAGATGTGGCGCAGTCTCCAGAAAGATCTTTCGCTCTCGCAACGCCTCCCTGACCAACTTCCACTGCTCGTAGTCCAGTTCGAAAATGGCCTTTTGCAAGTATCGGACACCACCGTGTACGAGCTTTGTCGATTTGGACGATGTACCGGAAGAAAAGTCCTCACGCTCGACACACGCAACTTTGAGACCTCTTGAGGCGGCATCGAGGGCAACACCGGAACCCGTGGCTCCTCCACCAACGATCACAAGATCAAAGATGTCTTCATCTGCTGGCGCCTCCGTCGTCAACGCTGTTGGATTGGCCTTAGCGCCCGTTGGTGGTTCGTTGGCGTTCGATTTCGTGGTTGCCGGAGCAACGTTGAGCGTCTTTCCAGACGACCTCAAATGCTTCATCATCTGCTCTCGTGTCGGCGGAGACCAAAGTGGACCCGGACGTCGCTTTGCGACGGGGATCTCATCGGCCAGAACGGCGGTCGAGTTGAGGTAGTAGTAGGTCGCCGATGTGGCGAGCAGTGCGGACGACGCAACGGCGGCGTTGCGCCTGCTGATAGTCGGTAAACGTCGGAACATGGTGATTATACTGCAGACGTTGATTCTTTCTTTGATTGCTGTCAACTAGTGGCTGGCGAATATGGCTTTATAACAGACAAGGTCACGATTCGTCTTCCTTTGAGAATTGTTGAATCGAAGAAGGCGAATCCGGGCCGGGCGATCCGGGAGAAGCAGTCGGGCTGAAACACGGAGATCGGTGCGGAGCGGATCCCGTTCAAACAGAAAAGGAGAACTGTGCGTCGGTTTGTGCGAGTCTATCCGTGGCGATATTGGATAAGTCCACGCTGACTATATACGATCTATGAAATTCCCAATTCGCATCACCGTCGCCATCGTCAGGTCCCCGCGAGCAGACTGTACGACGGCTGGAGTGGAAAACGCGTCGGCAAATACTGCGGCGGAAGCGAGGGGAGCCCTTACATCATTCCCTCGATATCCGACTCGCGAAAAAGTTCGGCCCAGAGTCGGCTGTGTGGCAAAACTGGCACTACCCCGCACCCGTTTCCCCGCATCGTGCGGTAGCAGCGTTTAGCGCTCCGACAGCGTGCGATCCGAAGACGGTGGAGTCGGAGCGAAACTCATCGTTTGCGCTTTGCCAATCATAGACGTCAATTCGATTCTCCGCAAAGCCCGCCTTCGCGGTGTCCCCACGGTATGAGCCCTAATAATGCTCCGGGCCCTGGATCGCAGAGTTCATCGCCCCACAATCTATGCTGGTACCGATCTGGAGAAGCAGCCAGAGACCAGGATGCAAGGCTATCGATAAATAGTCAATCATTATGAGCTCATTAGCTAGTTCCCCGAGCTGTTCACCGCACATCGATTATACACCGGACAAACAAGCTGGACGGACCACATAGCTGATCAGACGAGGTACTATTTGTGTTAAAGTACTGAGAAGAGCATCATTAACATCCCTTGTACTATCGTCCGTCGTTCTTAATTCATGTGATGTTGACAGCGTATACAAAGCTTGCGTATTCTCATGGCTTTACAGCTTGGGCTGTCCCGTAGCACGCACCACGTCTCCGAGATGAAGCAGCCATCCTCTGACGCACGGGCAGTCAGATTCCGTTTGGATCTTCGTTCGTTGGACATGAGATGCGTCCGAACAGTCTGGCTGAAAGGTCTTGATCCGGACGGCGCTGAAATGCACGCAACCTTAGGGACGCACCCAGCTTATAATCACTAGATGTCGTGTTTGCAAGATTGGTCGGAGCCCTTGTGATCCATGTAAATATGATATTTGCACATCAGGTCGAATGTCGACACTGGAGCCAAATGCCTTTTCTCTACATAAGCGTCAAAATATGCGCGCTCCCCGTTGAGTCGCGGCGATCTCCCACCTGTATTAGGGAGAGTAAATCTCTTGAACCCTCTCTACAACACCTCGGATTTCCTGCTCAATACGGGCCAGATACTCCGCATCATTCTCGTCTTTTGCTCCTGCTATGAATATCCACAACGATATAACGTTATAATTCGCAAATCTAGGGCAAGCTTGAAGAACTTGAACATACTGGGTTGCACATGCATTTGGAATGAAGGCGAATATTCTCGCCAGTAGTCATGGGCAGGTACGTCTTCGGGAATAACACGTCCAAGCTGCCCCGGGATTAGCATTTCGCAGAATCGGGCTTGCGGGATCACTCACAAGCGTACTCGTCACGATCGCCCAACCCCTCGCCGTATTCGCCCGATGGTAACCTCCTCCGCCCAAGACCAGAAGCTTGACACCCCATTTCATCGTTTGCTGGATACACCACGTGACGCCGCCTTCTCCTTGCGTCGACCAATTTGCCGCGCCGTCCACGAGCTTGTCACCCGCGAGCGCATCCATGCCGAGTAACAAAACCACATAGTCTGGCTCAAAGGCAGCGCGCAGCGGTTCAATGCACTTTTGCCATATGCGTGAGTAAGTATTGATCGATGCTCCGCGACGAAGTGGAATCGCGACGGTGCACGGGGTAGGCGTTGTTGCGAGTGTCAGGTCCGCTTCCGAGTTGGAAGGAAAGAAGCCAGGCGACTGATGGTGTACGGATACCGTCATCACCGTCGGCTTTGGCTGACGCTTCTGGCTGGTCGTCATAGGTAAAGAGTATCGGTATGGGTGTTTAAAAGCGGCTGCGGGAGCATCCCCAAAATGCACGTCGAGGTCGATGTACATGATCCGAGGTTTGCGAGTCGATACGCATCGCGACTCGTCTGCTACTTGAACCGCAAGTTTTGAACGACGAAGCAGGTCGATGCCTAGAACGACGTCTTGGACGTAACAGAAGCCGGAGCATTTGTCACGAAGAGCATGGTGTCTCCCTCCTTCCCAGTTGATGGCAATATCGACAGCCTGAGAGTCTGTTGTTCCTGATCCTTGTGTGTCACCGGCATCAGTGGCAGGCGACTTGTCAGTCACGAGCAGACTTGCAGCTGTCAAGGTCGATCCAGCGATCCACTCGACGTAACTGGCAAGCTTGGGGAAAGCCGGACAATCCTGGGTAACAGAATGAGCTGTGACGACCCTTCGCTAGACGCCATTGACGACTGCACTGTCCACCATACATCTTGCAGACCAAACCTTGCAGCCGCCGACTGCGCGGTTCGTGCCTTCTTCTTGGGCGGAGAGTCGTAGTCTTGCAAGGATGATGAAGACACAGTCTCATCGCTTTCGGAATCGCAAGAGCTACTGCCATCTTCAGCGTCTTCTTGCTGCGGATCTAGGAGGAAATCTTGATAGAGCTGTCAGACTTCTTTCAACACGAAAGTGGCAACCAATTATTATTCACCAAGGAAACTTTGCGAATGGTACCTCAGCAGGTCGGATCTTGATGCGGGCAGAGCCCGGACACGCTTCGCCAACGGCAGTTCGTCCGCTGATTCTGTCAAATCTGGCGATGTTTCCGTCAAGAGGTGGAGACTCTCGATCAAACGGTGAACCCGGGCTGAGCGTCCAGACGGGTGGGTACCAATGTTGCCGAGCGATTCGAGTTCCGGTGAATGGACGTATGCCACTTTGAGCGGCATGGTAATAGCTATGGATCGCTTGTGGTGATGATGCCCTCGATGACAGCGGTGGGCGAGTTGGAAAGCTGCAGAGTCTTGTAAACAGATGGAGTTGTAAACACCAGCGACTCTTCCGTTCTCGTTTGTTTACAATGTCGAACTGTCCACCCTCTCATCCGAGTCGATCAGGATAGATATGAGTATCAGCTCGAGTTCCTCTGCTCTTCATCATGAAATGCAATATAGCAAGCAGTATTATGCACAGGTACAATTGGTACATCAAAGTACGTCTTTACGAGGAGGTCGATACAGCAGCTTGGAAGTCTTCTACAGGTCGGACGGGGACCCTTCCGTCAAACGAGGGCATCTTACACCCTTTTCCTTTTTCTTTTGGATCGAAGCGAGGAGCGTCTTATGCGGCCTGGTCTTCAGCCAGCATTCGTTCCATGTTGTCGATATTCCGGTCGCGCTCTGCTGCGGCAAGGCGTTCCGCTTCTGCCACCGCTCGGGCATTACCTAAGATGCAAGTGATGAGATATGCACTGATTGAGACGAGTCAGCAGACGTACCTTCCGGGGTGTCTTCTGTGTCTGGCACGCCAGTCTGCTGAGGATTCGGTACAGGATCCCCAGGCCTTCTTCTTCTGCGACGCCTGGGCAGCGTAATGATCTTTGGCATTGGGCGCGAATCAAGGTCCAGCGCGACGTTTGTCGCAGCCTGGAAAGCCTGTTGGAACGGATGCTTAGCATATTATAGAGACCATCACAACATCACTCACCTCTATCCAATCCACCACATCCTTTGCACTATCCGTCTGCAGCAAAAACTGCTCTCCTTCCACTCGGACTCGCACAACATTGCGCTTCTTGACGTAATCCGCGGCCAGACCACTCTCAGCATTCTGCAAGGTATATTGCTTGATCAGCGCATTGCTGCCGTGGAAAGGCAGATGCGCTGCGATATCTCTCGCATGCGATGACGAGGCCGACATCTGCGAAGGCTGTGAAGAGGAAGTCACGCTTGCCCTCCTGCCACCTGAGTTTGTGCTTGCGTTGGAGGATGATGTGAATAAAGCCAAATCCTTCGCGTCTGGGCCATGCGACGCTGAAGTAGATATCGTGGTGCCTGCACTGATAGACGCGCGTCGTGCAGCAGCAGCCGCGACGAGGCCTTCTCTTGTGTTTGCGGTTGCGTTCGCGTCAACGGAACCCCTGCGCGAACCATTCGGCGAATTTCCGCCAGGAACAGGCGACCCCCGCCGTTCAGCTGTCGCGGCTGCCGCTGTCGAGGCCAAGCTACCGCGGCGTAGCTCTCCAGGTCGATGGACGTGAAGATTATCGTAGTCGGCTTCATCAATTTCCGGGATACCGTGGGGATCGCCCGCTTTGAGAGGAACTTTGTGAATGTCGTGCTTGTAAACGCTCAGTGCAGTACCGTGAATGACGAAGTAGTGGCGTTTCCAACTTCGATCCCTGGCTTGCACACCGGGCGCGGTGAACTCCATCTTGCGTGGCAGGTAACCTTCAATATGAACCTGGATCAAAGGTCGATTTCAGCCAGTCTCCTTTTAGCCGGAATTGCAAACCTACGTGACAAAAGTATTCCGGCAGCTTTTCACGACCTTCCTCCTCTCGCGGTCTCGGCAAATACACCCCCTTGGCAGGCGGGGCATAGTCTGGGAGTTTCTCCTTCATATCATCCATCGAGCGTCTTCGCTTCAGCGGTGACGGGCCGAGCGCCTGAAGCTGTCGATTTTGCACCATCTGTTTGGGACTCTGCAGAGTGTCTGTAACAGCCGAGAACTTGAAAGGCTGCATCATGCCCACACCGGGAGTTGGTGGCGGTCGCGTCCAGTCTGCCGAAGACCTTGTACTAGCGGGTGTACGGAAACCCGAAGGAATGGGGCCCGAAACATTACTTGAGACGCTGGTATTCGTGGCGGTGCGATCCATGGCCGCCGATGATGGCATGGCAGACTGGGATTCCGCCGTCGACTCTCGGCCAGACGTGGAGAGATTGATCATACTTCGTGAGGCCTGTTTGTAGAATGATGGCCGAGAAGCTTTCAAGGCGGCGAAATCCGAGGCTGGGTTGGGTTCGGGTATTGTATTGACGATCACAGGTTCGTCCGTTCGGGTTGCGTGTTCTATAACGGCGGCATCCAATTGAGGCTCGGGCACGGTATTTGCTCCTGGCTCCTCCGGCAGGATTTCTAGCGGGCCAGAAGGCTGCGCAGCGACATCGACAGGCAGTCCCAAATTCAATGCCTCAAGCGGAGGAGCCAACGCGCCAGGACCGTCCTCCGATACTCTACGAGAAGGGATATCGTTTTGAGTTGGCGTTGGCAGGGTATCAAGTTCGGCTAAGCTATTGGACGAGGGATCTGGTATTGGCCCATCAAAGTAACTGTTGCCGGATTGCTCCCTCGAAGTTCCATATTCGACATCCGGGACCGGTCTGGGTTCGTCGGACGCGTTGGAAAGTTCCTGGGATGTCGCTGTCGCATCCGCTCGAGACTGCGAGAACGACCTGTTTGGACCGTTAGTCGGTGTTTGTGCACCAAATGACGTCCATTGAGACGAATTTTGACCAGGAGATGCCGTAAAGAAGGACGACGCGCCAGCAGTTGGGGTTCCTGGCGTTGCCAGACCCCATGCCGCAGCAGGTGTATCGGGAGATTCGGTTGACGACAAGTTTAGATGCGGCTGATCGCTATGCCGTCTAGTCGCGATAGCAGACTGCTGAGCAGCCGTCCCAGATGCGGAGGAAGTTGACGTGAGCTGCATCGGCGAAGTCGTCATGTCGTAATTGCCGAAATTCACATCTGCCGACGGATCTTCTTCATTCTCCTCGGTGATGGAGGAAACCGACGCCTGGTGTGCATGCCCAGGATGCGATCCGCTCGGTTGCCGCACTCTGTGAGAAAGCAGACCTCGAGTGCCCGCGTTTCCGAGGGTACTCGTGACGCCGCTCTGCATCGGCACATCGTCAGACGACACCGAGCTCGATGTCGATGTTCCGCTCGAGGCCGATCCGGTTCGATCTCTGGTGATCTCAGACGAGGTACGATTCCTCTGCGTAATTGCAGGAGCCTCGGTTTCGGTATCCGAATCGGACGAGTCCGGACCTGATCCTTCTTCCGAACTGGAATCGTCGTCCCCGTCCTCGTCATCACTTTCCTCCTGAGTCTCTTGTGCTTGCGCTGGCGGTCGATGGGAGGGCTCACGCAGCATGACGGGCTGGAAAGCCAAGGCCTCAGCAACGACTAGGTACCGCGGGCGAAGCGTCTTACCATATGAGCTTTGGCTCGTCTTATTTCCGCCGGACTAGCCTCGACTCCTCGATTCGGACTCGTGGTTCGGCTTCCCGACTGGTTATTACCGTCATTCTCCCCCACCCTGCTACCTTCCGCTCCGTTGGCCATGAAGGGAAACCCATAGCCCGCGACAACCCCACTCGAAGACGTCGGCCGCGAACTCGCCCGCGACCCAGGAGCCGAGCCACCCGTATTTTGATCTCTCAACGTCGGCAAATTCGCAATCGGTCGCGGCATCGGTGTCGACGGAATAATCGTCATTCCCCACCCTGTTCCTCCGGGCGTCCGAGCACTCTGCGGCCCTGGCGTACGTGCTCCCCAGCCTCCGGGAGATGAGCCCGGGGTATCGCGGAAATACGACGATGAAGCGAGTCGAGAGGGTAGGTGCGGCGGGGGTATTGAGATCTTGCCGATCTCTGGGCGTGTAGAGGGACTCTTGGTGTTTGACGCCGGAGCAGGAGATATAGGTGATGCGGGAGTGATCGGTAGGGTATTCGCTGATTCCATAGAGCCCGAGCCGAGGTTGGAAGGCACCGCAGGCCTGGCGGGAACCGCATTCGAGGCTGCGTTGCTCATAGGCCTTCGCTCCGGATCGATCGGTTTCCAAACATCATTCAACGCCGCACGAGTCACCGGCGTCGATTCCGTCTGCACAGCCGCCCGTCTCCGCACGGCATTTTCGTCCAACAGGCCGTTTGGCTCGTCAAACACTGTCGTCCCTGGTGGAAACGATGTATTCCCACCCGTCACGCTCGCCAGCCGCGCGGAACTCGTCGGCGGCGTCTGCGGGATCGCCGAATTCGCGAGCGAACTTCGTCTTCCAGCTTTGCTCGCCGTGGGACTATTCGGTGACGCTGCACTTGTCGGTGAACCTTGTCCCGAGAGCGAAAACCTTCGCTTCGCGGGGCTAGTAGGCGACGTCGGATCGTCGTGCTTGGCATTCAAGTTCAAAATCGACCGAGACGTGAGTTTGCTTTTCAAGACGCCAATCTTGCTGCCGGCGTGTGTGCCCGATCCGGCCGTTTCCTCTTGTGTGATATCCTCGGCCAGCAGATCGACAGATGGTTTCCTGCGCGTTGCCGCCGCGGGGCTTTCTTGCGGGTCGACGGACGACCGTCGTCGCTGTTTCGAGAATAAAAAGGACATTTGCAAAAAAAAGCTAGGAGTCGATTCGGTCGGGGTGGTTGTTTAATAGTCGATTGATGGGAACATTGGTTGAATTGTGGTTATAACGATGCAAAATGGTCACGCGATCTGAACAAAGAATGCGGTGCGATGCATTTGAGCTTGGCGCTGCAGCCCAAGAGAAAACGATGAATACTCACCTATGAACAAAAACTGAGCCCCACGGGTCTTTGCACCAAGGAGGGAATCCGTCACCACGACCGACGACGAGGACGAGGACGAGGACGAGTCTAAACTGAACTGGGCGCTGTCTCCCGCGGCCGCGTCTGCAATGTGCGTCGTACTGAATTAGCCCGCTGCCCGCTGCCCAAAGACGTCAGGGGCATTCGTGTTCTCTCGCCCGATCGCCGTCACGCAGGCTGACAAGCAAAGGAAGCAGCAGGTGGAGGCCACCCACGGCGATCCCTGCGCGCGCTAAATAGCCCGGCGCGCGCGAGTATTCTCCCCCCGCGGGTCGCAGCAGCTTCGGGGTCTGCTCGGCACAGGGAGATGCTATTTGAGGGCCCACCTGGCGGACGTCTGGGCGAATACATGACAGCAGAACCACGAGCCGGATGACAATGACGGGTGTATCCCATCACGGAGCCGGACGGCGGGATGCTTAGTTGAGTATCGCGCGGGGCTGTTAGCAGGACGCGGCAGCGGTTTCGATGCGAAGCGAGACGTCATATTGGCGGCCCCGAAACTAGTTTTGAGTGTCCTTGCAATCCGTCTCGCTCGCCGCACTCGTCTAGATTCTGTCAGCAAGTCACAAAGATCCTACTAAAGGACCTGGGGAATGTTGCCGACGATGGCAACCATCTCCGAGGTGACTCGAATTTGCGCCGTAATGCCGAATGTGTTGAAACTCAACCAGCTAGAGCTGTGTGCCACTGAAGCGATACCGTGCGCCATATCAAATTAGCTTCGAAAGATCTGGATCCTGTCCTGACCCAAAACCATTACATCCCCGCAGTAGAAAACGATTAGAAACGCTTCGGACATGCAATGTCCTACCTGCAGGATCGCGTGAACCGCATATTCGTACAAGAAGGCAACAAAGGGTTTGGCGGCATAGAGGTGAACGGAAGCGTCTGATTCGTTCGTCAGGTGATGACGAGGCGTTTTAGGTGCGGGCTGAGCGATTGCCGCAAGGGGGTTTCGACAAAAGACAGCAGTGGAGCAAAAGAATATAGACTCAGCGTTCAAGAACCGAAAAACCGGCGCTCTTGTTGCACGTACTTGTTCTTCAAGGCACTTCGCATGACATTCACCGTCCCCTCGATTGCCGGCTTCAGAAGCTCAACGTGCGTTTGGGCATCGAGGTAGAACGGGCTGGCGGTTGGCAAGTTGAGCGTGACAGCCCCAAACAGCAGCCGTTTTTCGACAAAGCCAGTCAGACTGATCACGGATCCGTCAATCAGGCTTTCCGCCTTCAGAGCTGAACAAACTTGAAATTGCAAACCCTGGAAGACGGGCAGCACTCGCCTCTAAACTTTGTTTTGCCCACACGTGCAGAACCGCAAGACCAATTCACATGGTCTGATGGCTTCAATTTCCATGAGACTTGCAGATTGTAACGAGGTAGCGGGAAGGAACATTAATGCTATTCACTCATGCGTTCGACACTTATCGACTGATCAGAAAGGAAAAAACACGCGAGTCCTACTGTCCCTGCAAAAGTGTTAATTCTCGGGCCTGCAAGTACCTGTCCGATCATCGCTTGCGGATCTTCTAAGGACTCGGCGATGCCGAAAGAGGTCTTTCCCGCTTCCAAAGAGCAAGGACGCGGAAATCACACTCGCGTCAAATTCACATTGTGACATAATTGGTCTGCGCCTGAAATGATGAAGCAGCGGTGGTAGTATCAGAAGAGCGTTCATTCAGTGAAGGTGGAATTAGACTATTAGAGCATGCTGTAAGACTGGCAATCTCATGGTTTATATGCGTACCTTGTGTTCCGTAGCGCTCGAGCCTATACCTGGCAAATTTCACGCTGAAACTATTCAATGTTCAAAGCAACCACAGCTACCTTACAGCGGGTCAATCTAGCCTCGGACGAGCTCATCCATCCAAAAGCGGATTGACTTCGGCGCTATAAGGTATAAGCACGTCGAGTGCTACCTCAGCGTCATTCTTGACAAATGGTCCAGTGAGAAGCTGCACATATGCCAACGCATCAGTATGCCCGAGGACGCCGAGTCATGAAACGCTTGCGTCTTCAGCCTAAAGACTTTTCCGCTGTCATCGTTCTTGGAACGCGGCAAGAGTAAGCCGGTCGACCGTGAGCGATTGTGCACCGTAGTCACTCCGAGTCACGGCGCCTGAGTCCATATCCGTCATCGTTTGAAGTAAGTCGGTCGCCGCAGAGTGCTAAAGACCTATATAGCGACATGGCACAAAGCCGAATGATACCTTGTGTGTGATGCTGTAAATAGTACGTGATAAGGCACTAGTGAATCCGAGTACAGGGACTGTTTTTCACACTCAAACTCAAAAAGATTATGAGTCAGTGTGCCGTCGTTTAGGTGAAACGGACCGTGATCTCACGAACATCAAGTTGTGGATAGCACGAGTTTTGCTCCTCTTATACTGGCGAATCTATGTATTACTTTCTGGGGGGAATCTCGCAGAAAGACGTAGGTCATGTATTTTCTTCAGAGCTTTGGATAGGGTGGACATGACCGATGCACGTGGCAAAGCCTATGACCTCTTCAGTCAAGTATAGGCAATTTAAACGGATCCGTTGTCATGATTGGGTACAAAGGCAGAAAAGGCGCGTTCAAGTGCTATTTGCGTAGCTACAATAAGAGAAAAAATTACTAATACTGTACAAGTTCAAACTTCAAGGCTCCAAATAGACAAGATGCTTGGATTATGAGAAAGTCACGGATGACGGAAGTCGAGGGAGCGGAAAGCTGGTCGTATTGATGGTCAAAAGTTGGGACAAAGTTCAGCGGAAATCAGTAAGCTGACAGGGGACATCTCACCTGCAATTTTCAGCGGCTCACTCGTGGACGCAGGAAAAAGTACTTGTCTTCTGTCGGTCATCTGAGCATCAGTGAGGCTTCGTGGCCAGATGTTGATTGCTTCAGGCGAGATGTGATGAACGTCACAGGTCAATCGTGTGACTTATCAGATTGAGCAAAAGGGGAAAACATCAGACAGCAGTAAATATATGATGCCCATCAGAGGGACGATAACCAAAGGAAGGAGTGATCGATTCGGACGGAGGCTATGTCGTATAAGAGTCGTCATGACGTGTAATCACAACAAAATCTGCAACCAAACGACTTGTCGGCATGACTTATCTTAGGCCACTGAAAATTTCAAGATGGAATCAGCCCCGCCAGTATCAGATTTGGTCCACCACGATCAGCATGGTGGTCTAAAAATGGAGGATGGTTGGGAGCCTGAAAAAAATGGAGCGATTTGAATGGCGGCTTCGACCAGGAACAGCGCTAAAAGCAGGGGATCACGTTTTACATATTGAGCGATGTACTGGTTGACTGAATCCTGTAGGCATGCACATCTTAGGTATTCTAGGCGCGGATTGCCAAGCACAAGCGGTACAGGCATAGGAGTACGTGATGTTGTAGTCGAAGGAGAAAGCCAGAAGTAAATTGACTGAGAGGAATGCACACAGGCGCTGCTGTCAGCTACGAGTTGATGAAGACAACGTGTGAAGCACCCTGTCAACATAATGCCCTCGGGCTCGTCTCCTGTCTTATATAAACGCCCACCAATACATTTTATCATGAATGATTAATGAAGTGAAGCCAAAGGAGGGAGGAGACGGAGAGTCGCCTCTGACAAATGACCTGTCATCTACGACTACGACAAGTAGAAGCATAGCGATTCACGATTCGTGACAACCCTTGGCTTTCAGTTCCTTTCCTGCGTTGAGCCGAAGGCGGTAATCAATCGGAGGCGAAGTAGGAAATTCTGCGTGACTAATCGGCAGCTTGGCCTCTTAGCGGACAACTCGAACTTGATTATCGCTAACTTGAACATGATTTGCGAGGACTGGATATCGCCTGTGCGAAAGTTTTCAACCTATACGAATTCACGAAGCATTGGAGGCGCGCTACTAACCATACGACAAGACTTTTCATGCGGTCTCCTGCGCAGAATACTGCGCGGACAAAGATCCCTCTTGTATCTCACACTCGCAATATTGGTCTGTTTCGCTGAAATAAAAGCCTCATTTTTCTGTCTGAAAGCATTCACAGAATTGCAGAATAAACTGTCCACGCTCTCGGAAAATGTTACTAAATCGAGTACATCCTTCGCGAAAACAGCCGAGCCCCTCACAGCCCTGAGTCTCCTCATTTTTTTCCAGGAGGCTAGGAAAGGCTCGTGTTCCGAAATACAGAAATTTTTTATATCATAGTTATGGCAGTTCCAGGAAACACCGAAGTCATGGGCGATTTTCTGCTGTTCCGCTTAGTTTTCAGAGGGGGCAAACTGATGGACTCTCTTCGGGTTCTGTCACATGAACACTTCAAGTTGACGCGTTCATCGTTCGAAATTCTAGGCTAGCATAGACTTCCCTGAAGATTCGATTAAATGAGAAATACCGAATGAGCTGCAGCAATCTCACAATCTCGCTGAACAATTGCAGTTTCATTTACACCAAGGAATTCGGAGTATATTGCAACGAAGATAAAGCCTGAAAGTAGGTGCAAAACACCACTGCTCTTTGAGAGATACAATCAGAAGGTGAAGGAAAAGGGAGAAATTTTAAGTCAGAGACCACAATAGTCAAGCGATGTAAGTCAACATTTGGTGGATCGATTGGAGAACGCTGCCTGTGTCGACTTTCCCGTAAGAGCTGCCGGGAGGAATTGAACCTCCTTTTTTGCATTTACAGTACAATGCCCCATCCTGAGAGCTGTGATAGTTATACTATCCAACTCAATTCAGCTGACATACAGAGAGAGCTATTATCAAGGATCAAGACGGACCGTTTACTCCTTATGTGGATAGATGTCAAGTCAAGGTTATAAGCTATAGGAAACCTTGGCTAGACAGGCAATTACATTACAAGGGCTGAAGAGGCTCACTACACGCATGAATACAGGAAAATCGTTATTTGAATCCGCTGCGCGTTTAGCTCTGCGCGTCAAGTTCCGCTTCGATAATTAAGGTATTTGTGACCAGGTAAATAGAAGTGAAATTTTTCAATGCTTCTATCTGACAAAGGCATGATGCAGTGAGGAAGCAGTCGAACACGATCTCATTTTCATGCGCTGAGAACGTGAGCGAATGTACACTTTGAGCAAGTGGGCGAGCGTTTCTCGAAATTCCTCCATGGACTTTTTCTTACGTAGAAAGGGGAACAAGTGGATTAAACCGATACTGGGCAGCATCACACTATCGTGAAATAGCCCGCCATCGAATTCGAAGGCTTATATGATCTACCTTTTGCCATATACCCTTCATGTCCTATTCCACGAAGCGATGTCGACCCGAATCAAGTTTACCTCAACATCCGGGGCGGGAAGTCTTCTGTATGAATCTCCATACTCTGCGGTAGTCATTTCCGCTGTGAAGCCAGAAAACAAGCGTGGCGGACAAGTGGTCTGGTCACAGAAGTGGATGGCACCGTCGTTGTATGTGGGAATCAGCACGAGCAACGTACTCTTGTTAGTGAATACGGAACCTAACTTGACACCAAAGTGGAAGGCGAAGCGTAGCTATGACGAATATCATACTGAGTCGTGTTTTGTACTAGGACTAGAGAAGTAACAACATACCTGAAGAATATCACAATGAGTCTTGCGAGGGATTCGCCAGGGACACGAAGAGGGGAACACATCAGTAATCACCTATGTATAAACCATCACTCGGAGGCCGCGCCAGCGCATTGTTGTCCTTGAGCCGCAATTGCCGCAATGACGTTGCTCAGTGTCAAAGGGGAAGACGCGATTAATGGCTCTAAGATTCGGTGTGAGGTGTCATCCGACAGGCTAAGCCTGAAAAAATCTTGCGCTCGAGGTAGCTTCGAATTTGAAAGGTGAATCTCAGTGTGAATCATGAGGCATGAGAGCTATTTCAACAAGGCGAATGCCCTCTGTAGAGACCTATACAAAATGTGCGAGAGTCCTTGAGGGCGGTGGAAACCTGGGCAAATGCACAAGTGGACAAAGTACGCAAATAGGCGACATGCACTTTTAGACCTTCGAACAAGGTGCACTCTGGGACTCTTGGACTTTGGGACTTTTGAGCTTTTGGACTTTTGGATTTTGGGATTTTCAGATTTTTCAACTTTGGGACTGTTTGAGAAGGACCTACTTTCGCGAAACGAGCTGTATTGCTAGATGAGACGAGAGTGTTACTGTAAGAGGACTAACGCTGCTGCTCAGCTCTTGCTGAAGGGCAGCACGCCCCTCTCGCCCCTCTTCTTGAGATGTTCGCGCACTTGGACAACGAGTAGGATAAGCAGGACAAAGGAGGATTAAGAATGGAATTACCGAATTGTTATACAGTAGCAGAAAAGATAAACCAAGTACAAAAGGTCCTTTCTAGCTAGCTCTGCACTTGTGATCTCTTGTGACTTGTACTTGAAATTCAGCTGAACACTAGCTTATCCTGTATCGCTTACGAGCTCAGCTGAAGAGCTGCTCTGTAGACGTCATTCACCTTACAGCTACTAGACTAAATGTCAGGTTTCGCTCCGCGGCGGCTGCCCCTGTTGCTTCCGCCGCCCGCATCGCGCGCATTGCGAGCCTCGCCAGCGAGCCCCGCCTGACAAGGGGTAAACGAGCCATCAAATGCCCAAATCCCCCTCCAGATTTCAAGCTAAGTCTGCTTATGCCCACTTTGTCATTGCACAACTTGCAGCCTTTGCAGCTTCTGCCGTGACATGCATTTCTCACCAGGGTTCTTGGGCTCCCTGCAGCCAGCTGACTTCTATCTAGTTAGCCAAATCTGCCCGATTTGCCAGTGCGCGACTTGCAGCCTTTGCAGCTCTCGCATTGACAGTTCACATTCAAAGGGATCAAGGGCCCCCTCGTGCAAACTTCAGTTTGCCACCAATCCCGACGTCTAGATAATGAAGCTCAATTCACTTGTACTGTAGAAACCCATTTAATTGAATCACGCTTTGCCACCCAAACTAGAAGCGTCACTGGCTCAGCATTGCTTTGCCTTTACAACTCGTCTCGCCAGTCTCGCTAGTCGTAGGTAACATTACCGCACGATCACTGTTCCCTTGTCTTCAGCCCCGCTATTGTGAACCCTTCAGTAGCTCCATTCTAGCACTTGTCATTGTCTCAGTTCTGACACCGAAGTAGAAGATCGTTGAACGTGCCAGTTTCTCCGGATACTCCTAGAGTAGCCGGACTCATCCGATCTCATAACCGGTCACTGCTTAGTCATACAAGGCCGCTAGTTGGCGCCCCGTACTAAGGAGCTTTACAGTTACTCATCTCTACAACAAGCTATGGCGGTTCATCATATCATCTAAATTTCTTGGCTAAACTCTAATTCCTCCAAGATGGTTCTTGGAAGTGATACTGGCTATGTTAGGAGACACTCTTGCAATCCGTTTCTTATCATCTCGCCATCGAGCTTCGTTTTGACAGAGGCCGGAATCTAATTTGCTGAGGGTGTTCCCTTGCATTAGACCAGATTGCTCCGCGATGCCAGGATGAGTGTGATTGAAATTAAAAAGTCCGTTCATGATACTGTTTGCACTGTGCCGAACAAGTTAAACATGTCACGGACGGGTGTTGGATGGGACAAGGACTTCCAAAACGGGGCAGGACTGATGACTAAGCTGAAGACTTGATGTGGGTTTTTGGAACCACTGGACTATAATCAGAATCAAGTGACTATAGCAATTGACATATGAACTTGCTCTGAAGAGCAAAGCAGCTTATAAGGAGAAGAATCGAGTCTAGAGAGACTCGCTATGTATTTCATCGGTTACCACATACTAGGGCCGCCCCGGCTCGATCGCTTGCCGAAAAATCGTACGATGCGCGGCGCGAGAGGTTTGTACATCGTGTTTTATTGATCAGGTGATGGCAGACAGGTTTGATGTCAGCTGACCACGGACTTGGCGGTTCAATCGCGCGGGCCAATTTACATCGGTCAGCTCTTTATAACCAGTCTCATTCGTGATAGAACAGGTAGAGCAGCAGCTCTTCACCTCCTCCCCCTGCCCCAATAGACACAGTCCTGACTGCCACTGATTTCGAGGTGATGTTCATCTCGTCCACTCGTGCACATAATTGAAGGGTCAAGTCTGCGTTCCCAGATATTTCTCAATTCTCCCGCCAACGAGCTCGCATTCGGATCGCGCCTTTCTTATCGTGGTCCGTGCTTACCAACGGCGCTCTCCGAAATTTGCAATCTGTAAACTCCAGCAGATAATCACCTTCAATAGTCATAAAACGTAAGGCGACCAATGCAGCTTCTTGGAAGTCAGAAAGCCTCCCTCGTTGTCCTTCTCGCTATGTATGCCTATCTAGACAGAGAGTAGGAGAAGCGGGAAACTGGGGATTGAGAATTGAATCAATACCATGATTGTACAGAAGCTGTTAAGTCAAACTCAGTATCAAGTCCGTTTTAGCTGGCTCTGGCTTCCTAGTTTCGATGTTTTTAGACTTGGCACTGTATCACAGCTGCACGCTAGCTTGTGATATATATCGTCCGCCAGCTCAGTGGAAGAGCTGCCTCGTACAGACGTCACTCTCCTTACAGCTATGTACAGAATGTCCAATCTCGCTCCGCCGCAGCTGCTTCTGTTGCTTCCTTCATTTGTAAAGTCAAAGAGTAGCGGGACTAATCTGCTCTTCGATTCGGTCACGGATTCTACATTCTCACTTGTCAGCTGAAGCCTCATGCCAATGATCTTTACAGCCTAGACAATTTTGGAGGATTCTCGACATGTCTTAATTGGCAAGTTAAGCGAGAGACAATGCTTGGCTTCACCTGTCCCCTTACAATCTTTGTCCAACATCAAGAATTTCATTTGATGGCGGGGGGCACAAAGACCATCTCAAGATTTTTTTTGAATTAGCCAGCTGTTCATTAGTGAATATGACGGGCCACAAACGATGGAGCCATGTTCTTTGTCGTATACATGTGAAGGCCGGAAAGCTCTGCCCATGACTTTGTCAGATGTGATGGAAGCGAGAGGTTAACATCAGAAGTTTAGGCTTAGAAACTTGCAAATTACGTCGTCCCGCGGCCAAAATAAAAATTATAAGCAGGGTCAGGAGCACTTCATATCTATATTCTTGAGTCGCTTAGTCGCTGTCGATAACATTTCGCATCGTACCAGCCCTCGGCCAACCTCTCGAGGGAGGAGAGCTCCTGGCCTCCATTATGATGCCTCTTGCGCTTGACAGCAAGTCATTATTTCGATTGCACTATCTACATAAATTTAGTCATAGGTCATACCATCATAGTACAATGATTCCGGCACACTCCCCTTTTGCGCTGCCACTAGTCCTCCCCGATGTAGAAAATCTGTGCCCACATGCAATACTCGTCCATGACGATAATACGCCACGAAGTGAGAAACAATGTGGGGTAGAGCCCAAAAACAATCCCAATTCAAAACTTCGTTCTACTGCTCAGTTGTAGGGCATCTAGCGAAAATCCTTCACATATACTCGAAGATTGTAAGTCCCGATTTATTCGAATCAGCAAATTGCCTCAAGCGTGCTTAAAATCTTCTCTTGCAGTTTGATTTTCACCAGAGATCCGCGATCCGCGAAGAAGTCTTTATTTTGCTGCCGAGACAGAGCGTCCATCATGAATTCGTGAGATGCAGCACGAGCATCTGATATATCCTGATGCACTATGATTTGTAGAGCTACCATAGTATCCGATTGCAAGGTTATTGCATCCCTACTTACCTTTGCGATTTAATGCCTGGATGCGCTTTGATGAAGTTGAAAAGTCACCACATCCCGAATGACGTCATCGTTTTTCCCAGGTAGGGCTACACTTCTTCAGCATTTCTATTCTTTACTCGGCTGGCGATGCGATTCATAGCGTGACAAGTCAACATGATCGAGCAAAGTCGATCATCCGCTCGTATGACGTCATTGTGACAAACTCGACTTCCATCACATATACGAGCAGGTTGTTGGTCTCCGATTGCGTGAAAGATCGCTGATTAGAATTGCTGGTCATTCTGCTTCATCCTAACGGCCTGCTTGGCGAGGTGTCTTGTCAGTATCAAGGTAAGCGAGGTGTCTTGTAAGTATCAAGGTAATACAGTCAGCAGGTTCGCTCGGGGGTCTGTATTGCTATAGGTGATGGTCCCGCAAGGTAAGAGAGCGATATAGCCGCCTCCCTCAGGATTCAAAGTGGCTGCTTCGTCATACTTAGTTCGAACGATTCTCTGCTCGGCAAGGCAGATCATGCCTCTTACCAAG
Organism: Naganishia liquefaciens; assembly: GCA_013423385.1. Taxonomy (NCBI): domain Eukaryota; kingdom Fungi; phylum Basidiomycota; class Tremellomycetes; order Filobasidiales; family Filobasidiaceae; genus Naganishia; species Naganishia liquefaciens. The sequence goes on from BLZA01000017.1 coordinate 57,251, forward strand.
CCAGTTGCTTCGACCTGTTTCATCTGAGACATTGCAGCTGAACGATTGCAATTTCGGACTCCGGTAGGCCGGACATCCGCCGCGTTTTGCAGCGGTCAGGGCGAAAGCCAAACTGATCAATCCACTGCAAGTTTCCTTTCGCGGGCTCCCAAACCCAGCTGATGCAAGTCGCGAACCGCTGTCAACAGCCCTCATCCGTATTTTGCTGCTTGATTCAGAAGCCGCTATTACCCTAAGCCTACGGAGTACAGCAATTACACAGCGTCCGATCGTCCACCCGCTACCCATGCATTCGATCATCTTCCCCGCTATATGTCCCCTTCAAATGGCCTTCCTCGTAGATGTTAAACGAGAACCTGGTATGCAGGAGTGTATTGATACCTTCTGTAGCGACCCGCCCAGGTGTCTCCTTGTTACATGCAATGCCACCAGACACCAATATACTGTTTCAACGATTCCGCGAGTTTGACGAGTTCTGATTGGCCGCGCTTAGAGAAGATGATCTCAAGGCCGACTACAACAGCTGCTACAAAGCGCATGCATTTGCTTCCGCATCCGCAGGTCTTTCTACCTGGTCTGCACGTCAATTCCAGTGCGCTTAACAGAGTACAGCTTTGAACAGCTCAGGCTAGTGAACAGACAAGTATATAAGGTCCCAAGCCTCGCGGGCGCGCGCGTGCAACGGTCCGCCTTGCGTCCCGCCGAAAATATTTGTTGACATTCGGTTGTCGTTCCCGTATCCGAGCGGAAAGTCTCTGGAACACGCGCAGTCCAATCGCTGACCGTTTCCTGTCACTTGGGAAACCTCCTTTTGATGTAAGCATAATTTGTCCTGCTATATCGTTATGATCAATAGCAGATGCTGAGCATGGACTCGCTTTCAATCCTATTTCAATGTCTGTATTGGCCTGTTTTGATGCGTTCCTATCCTTACTTTGCGTTTTCTGCCGAAATTTGAACTTGTCTGTCCCCTGGCTCCCTCTTCCCGCGTCATGATCGGCCACCTAAACAGATCGTGGACCGCTTGGGGTCGAGGAGGTGGTTCTGTATTCCGTAAGCTCACTCGTGTTCTTGCTTACGTAAATTTTCCGCGCAAACTCACCGGCGCATCTTTTCCTTTGTTCGCACCTCCGGCTGGACACATTCCCGTCGATTCGGGTCGATTCGCAACCAATCTCTGGCTGCGCTTTGCGACATCTCGCGCGATGGCCAACTATCTTGACGTCGTTGCACACAACCTCTGCGCGTCTGAATTCCGCCCCTTCCTCATTCTCTTTCGCGCGGATAAACACGTCTAATTCTTATGTTTGACAGCCGTTCAGTTCGTCGCGTGTATTCTGTAAGTCGGACTTTGCAACTTCTGCATTGTTTCTCTGTTGGACCGTGACTGTGTTTGACAAGTCGCTCATGCTTTGATCTGTGTCTCATTATCACCGTGCCTATCATACATGCCTCCCCTTCGCAAATGAGAATGTGATTACTCTGCACACCTTCGTATCGACAAACGCCAGACACCATCGCGACGCTTCAACCCCTCAGGAGAGGTAACCGCATGGCGACATCAGGACTCAGGTCAGCTTGATGCAACGCTTAGACGTGTTGTACAGAATTCAAGGAGGCTTGTCTGCACGTGAGTCTTGCATCCTTGCCCCAAAACACGCGTTTCGGTGATGCTGAACGATTGGAAACCGACAAATGTGGGTTTCCAGACCAGTCGCGCCCGGATACGCCCTCGTCCTCCGCGGACGGCAGCATGGTCCTGGACCTCAACCGCAGCGGATGGAATACACCACCACCGAGCAGCACTGTTAGCGTGAACGGACAACCGAAAGCGACCGCGACTTCTCGACCTCGTCCGATAGATAAAGCTGGGAAAAAGAAGGAGCGCGCCTTGCATCCACAGCAAATCCCGCCGACCACGACTGACAATCTCGCTCGTTCGCGCTACTACTATCCGCCGTCGCCAGAGCTCACCAGCAACTCGGGTAATTCGACTGTTAACGATGTGCTTTTGCATCACGCTTCACCTTCCTTGAACCCAACACCTCGATCAGCCAAGTCAGATTATTCCGACTGGGGAACGCAAGTCGCTGTGGTCATCGAACATGCGTCCAGGCCACATTGGTCGGGAGAACCCAGCTTCAGTAGGGGCCTGGTGGATCGGCGGGGAGTTGGAAGCGCGGTGGTGCGAATGCCAGGGGCAGGTCAGGTGAATACCAAGGGGACGGTAGTGGCGGATCATCGGAAAAGGAAGGAACGAGAGCAGGAGGCGCCGACTTCGGCACTCCGCGCAAATGTTTTCGGCTTCATGGCGCCGCCGAAGAAAGTTGCGGCATACGTAACCCATCCTCGATCACCGTCGACAGCATCGTCTCCGCAGCGCGTAGAGCCCCAACCCAAGCGACCCCGATTAGACGTATCGGTCCTCACCAATCATTTCCAGCATCATGGCACCATTAATCAGTTCCCGCACCCCCGCAAGAAGCTTGTGATAGCAAGGTCAGCCCTCGCTCCGGACACGACAATCAGGCTACCGCATAAAGAGGATCCGCCGCTTCCCAAAAATCACATCAAGGCACCCAAATCCTTAGCTTCCACCAGCAAAGCGCTCAAGTTGACCTTGAGCAAGCCGATTGCTATCGCACCTGCACCGACATCCATCACATCGCGGACATCTACTCAGGTCGTCAAGCGACACAAAATTGCCAGAAAGGCTGCATCTGGGCGTGCAGCTTCAGCAAAACAGGCAGGAGAAACCGAAGCGGCAAAGCGGTTGCGCCTCAAGGATCCCATTAGTTACTATGTCAAGAAACGACCAGACGGAACGGTCATCCCGCCTCGATCAGGGAAATCCAAGGGAACAGCCGTTCGTAAAAAGATCGGTGTTGCCGGTGAAGGTTCCGTCGCTCGATCACGGCAACTGAGTCCATTCCCGGCTTGGCACCGGACTACGGCAGTCCTCGACCGGTTTGGGGTACCCGCGGTACAGGAACGAAAGGTCAAGCAGATGCCGACAGACAATTGCTATGTTCTGATTCCGAGTAAGCGTGGACGTCTTGATCACTTGCGGGGCACGGCTGAAACCTTCTGATGTCGTAGTCTATGAAGCCAAGACCAAGCTCGTTCAGCCAGAACTCATTCCCGACCGCTTCGATATTCGGTCCAGCCACGCCGCTCTTCAAGTCAACGAACTGCTTCGTCGGGGACGACCGCTTGCTTGTCGGTGGGGAAAATGCGATGCCATCATGGCTTGCGAGACGATGTTGGACAAGCACATGCATAGAAGTGGACACTTGAGTAAAGCTTTAGTTGTGCAGGTACGTGGCTTACCGGCCTGTAAAGTTCAAAATTTTGTCTGACTGGGTGATCTCATCGACAGCCCGAGCACCACGAACCCGACGCATGGGTTTGCCAGTGGGCTCAGTGTACCGGAAAGGCGTTTGCGCTGAAGTCGGAACTTGAGCAACATGTGAAAGCAGTCCACATCGCTGCCGGTTTGCAGTGTCCGTATACGGGATGTGACGAGGTGTTGGCGAAGATGTCACTACTACTGACGGTATGGTGATTTTCCTGCTTTCACAGGGCCCTTCCCTGACCCCATCTCCCTATCCTTATAGCATGTGCGAAAATGCCATTCCAACAACCATCTCGAAGGCGAAATACGACCGCTCATTGGCGCCAATGACAACAAATGTCCTCCGAAACGTCATGGGGAACCAATACCCAAGCAGTCCCTTGCGCATGAATCATTGTACATTCCTGTCGCACGAGCAGTCTGGCGGTGCGAACATCGCAAGAGGGCGGTAATCGACTTCGTCTCGGACTTCTCTTTCATCGATCGGCTGGATGTCAAGATGCAAGCTGGCAACCTGGAGATGAACATTAACATAGGATCCAATCCGCAGAAAGATGCTCCATCAGATGACGACGAGGAAGACGATATCGATCTCGAGGTGGAAGAAGAATGGTTGAATCGAGAACCCGAGAGCGAGATAGGATCTATTGAAGCAGTAGAGGCGGAGGTATCGGTCTTGGTCAAAACCGCTAGCTCCGAGGCGGGGTCAACCTCACGCAAGCCACTATCAACTGCCAACCCTGATATTCAGATGCGCCGCAGCACACGACGTATCGAGAAGGAGAAGAAGGCCGAAGATATTAGGGCCCATGATCGGAGAAATACGGGATACTCTGTTGTGATACCCGTTCCCCGAGATTGGGTCGCCCTGCCGGATGGGCCGCGATCCATGTGACACCAGGAATTTTGTCGGATGTGCATTATTGACGATGTATGATCGCCCATCCCAACACCTTGACGAGCAGGATGACTTGATCGAGCACGATACCATTCCATCGTGACTGCAGCCCATGACACATACAGTTGTAATATAGGCATGAATGGACAATATTAGCATAAGCATGACCTCGAATTGACCCACCTCACTGAGAGCTTGTTAGCCCTCTACTGTTCAAGTATAACTACATACAACACCTTGTACTTTTACTGCTGCAATGACGAGTGCGGCAAATGCAGCTCGAGGTTATCCGCGCGTTGGACAACTCGGCGACCTTGCTTTCGGCAGCCGCAGCCGCGAACCGATCGCATGATGACTCGCGCCGCGCACCGAATTTCAGTCGTCCATTCCGCTAGGAGAAGAGTCTTGGTCATGAGTACTGTGTGCCTTTGGTTGCGTTGAGGACCTGTACACATAGTCAGCAGCAAGTGCCCACCATTCCGTCGACCACAGCATCGGCCTCCGCCGCGCGCAGAGATCCTGCAAAATCGGGCGGTGATCCTGAACCGTTTGCAAGATTGAAAGCGAAAAGCAAGGATATGCGGTCCAAAAGTAAAGTTAGTGACTGGCTGGCGAAAAATTCCGAGGATGGATCCGTTGATGGTGATCAGGGATCGGATGCGGAACATTCGGATGCCGCCAGTTCCGCCTCGCAAGCCGATTCAGACGTCGAGACCGATGGGGACGAAGAGGCCGAGTTTGACATCGAGTCGATCGAGCGGAAACTACTGCGCTCGAGACCAGTGGACAGAATACAGTATCTGAAGAATGAACTCCATAGCAATGTCTCCAGTAAGTGTCAGATCGCAGGGGTAATTAGGCCAAAAGATGCTGATGTCACATCTCAGCACTATCCTCATCCGACTCCCGGCAAGTCGTCTTCGTGCTGCTTGAGGGACTTCTGCGGCACAGTGACGAAGCGACGCACGATGTAATTGTCAATGTTCTACTGCAAATTCTCCGGACAGCGGATATGCAGGTTACGGAAGATCTGGTAGCTTGGGTTTACGACCAGACGACCTTGATGGGTTCCCCCTCAAAGACGTGTGTACCGCAATGTTTCTCGGCATACTTGTCTGACGCTGACTGTTAACCACAGCGTCGCACCGGCCGCCCTGCTACCGATCATGATGCTCAATCACGCCATTTTCTCGCACCTCGCCGCTTCGACGGAAAGCTCACAGTTCCCCTCGACACCTCTCTTCCAGTCTTTGTGTCTCAGCATGGCATTGTCGCTCGATGGCATGCTTGCGGTTCAAGGGGGAGGCAAGAAGCAGAAAGTAAAGCCTACTCTGCGAAAGGCAGCCGTGGTCAGGACTCGCAGAGTAGTCCGAAACAACTACCGTCTCATACCCAACATCTTCGATACCGTCTATGCCGCGTACGAGACGCAAGGAGAACGGGTCACTCCAATGCTTGGCGTCATTTTCGCGGTCTCTCTCCGCCTCAAAGTTATCGCCAAGAAGACAGACGATGGTGAAGCACCACAACCGCTTGCGGAACGCTACGCTTCTGCTCAAAAGGACAAACTGTTCGACCTGTATCTCGAGAAGATCATGTCATCGAAAACCGCAGTGCCGAGAAGAATATACACCTCGATGGACGACCTGTGGGATTCCGGTTCCGCTTCAGAGGCTACCGTGAAGGAAAAGGTTCTACCACTCGCGGACAAGGTGTTAATCAGGTCTCCAGAAGTGGTGTTGCCAAGTGAGTCTGCGTGAAAACAAAGAATCTCCTTTTTCCGCTCACATTTGTCTTTCAGTTCTGTCCCACATCATTTCAGTCTCTTCTCTCGATCTATCGTTCGCAATCCCTGCACACCTTGTGTCCGGAATCGTCTCGGCGTCAAAGTCGTCAAAACCGGATACCAGATCAGCCGCGCTCGACCTCGTCAAAGCATTGGCACCGAAATTGAGCGACGTGGCGAAGGCTAATCTCATGAGCGAGGTTCTGGCTCTGCCCAAGGCAGGCAAGACGACGAGCGTGGACAATCGGTCTACGCTATTCCAGATGGCACAAGCCATTCCGGCCGCGAAATCGGTTTCCTCGGTCGCCGTCAGCACACTTGCGCCGCTCATCGCGAAAGAAAGCAATGACGTCACGTTGGTCCACCTCACCGAGGCTCTGGCCTATCACCTCGAATTCTGCCTCAGAGCCGAATCCGAAAGCGAAGAGCCGTCAAAAGGGACTTGTACCGCTCTTGTCAAGGATATCACCACTGGCAAGGTGACCACCCGACGCCAGGTTCTTTCAACCGTCGGCGAAGCACTGTGGAAGAGTGGCTCAGCCAGCTCATGGTCACCGCGGGCTCTGGATCTTGTCAAGGGATTGATTCCGGCGTTTGAGGCGAATGTGAAGGGTTACCAGACAGTCCCCACCACACCTGCATCACAGCTAGAGGGCTACCTCGCCGTTGCCCTTGCGCTGGGTCCTATGCGCACGAGTGGCGCAGCAGATTTGACAGCCTTGTCCGGAAAGAATGCTGTCCTTTCGACAATCACCATGGCGAAACCGAAGCCATCATTCTTGCTTGCCGACCGGCTATGGAAGAAGGTCGTGGCGGAAACGGCAGACCCATCTTCCAGTCTTACACGTCGCTGGCTGGCTCGAGCTCTTTCTTCAGCGATCGGAATGAGTCTCGAGGACAAGCAGGACAAGGCTGCGCATGCCGCTCTCGGTACACCGCTTGTTGCTCTTGCTATTGACAGCCCGGACCGAGCAGGAAAGAACGATGGAGCAGAAGCCATATCCCAACTCGTTCAGAAGCATCCGAGAAAGACGGCACAGCTCATCTTCGACACGCTGGACGAATGGCTGGATTCCGCTGCTGCGTCGACTGATACAAGCAAAGCCGCCAGCTTGACGAGAGTCCTGAAGACGCTGGCGCTTTCCGCTTCTGAGGCAGCGAAGACTGAGGAAACTGCTGGCGCCAATCCGCTCCTCTTGGATCTTTTGCTTCCAGCTCATCACCCTTACCTCGGCGCTGCGGCTTCTCACACATGGATCGACCTTGTCATCTCGGCCTCGACGGATCCAGCGATAATACTACAGCAGCACGAGTCTGTGGTCTTGACTATCATTCAATCCGCGCTGACACGGAGCGATCAACAGTCCGTAAAACGTCAGGCTGGGCTGAACGCCGTCAAGACGCTCGCCTTTGTGGCAGCGGGAACTTTCGTTCCGATCTTTGTGCGCGATGCGACCGAAAAACTGGACGTTGTCCAGCTGTCATATATCGGCGATTTCGAGATGGGTGTATGGCAGACGGAACCCGGAACTCTTTTCGTTGATGTTCTCAGCCAAAAGAAGGAATCTGCTGTTAACAAGAACAGCAAGAATTACGCACAAGACAAATGGGACCAGGAAGTCAGGGAGGCCATCGCAAAGAAGAAGGCCGCAGCCTCCAAGGGCGGACTCTCGAAACAGGATCAGGCATTGTTTGATGCCCAGCTCAAGAAAGAGTCTGAGATCCGTGACAAGGTCGCTGCCAGCCGGGACTCTCTGCTGCGGGGCTTGCGCTTAATCGATGCGCTTCTCGAGGGAAGGACCTCGACTTTCGATGCGCATCTTGCTGAGATCATCGAATTAGTCTTGACTCAAGCAGTCGGCCCGTGGTCTTTCTTAGTCAGCGATTTCGCCAGTCAGCTCTATATCAAACTCAGCTCCATCTGCGACGTTTTTGAGCCATACACAGCCAAATTCATCGGTGTGGCGGTATTGCGAGGTCAGGATTGTAGAGGCATACCCGATGAGTACCGCGCAGAGAGTGTCGCGGACCTTGTGACTCGAATTTTGCACCAAGTCCACGATTCTCTTTCGAAGCAAGAAATCGGCCCAGCCACTACTTTCTACCTCGCGCCTCTTCTCAGTCTGGTTGTCAGCAATTCTGGCGTTGGAACGACCACAAACACCCGGGATGTAGCCATGGAGCAGATGACCTTGGTAGTAGAGGTGTTCGCTTTGTTGGCACGATTTCTCAACAATCGATCTTACCCCCGTCTCACTGTCATCCGGGACATCCTGTCAATCGCCGACACTCAACCCGGCCTCGCGAGGGATGCGATGTCCGCGCTGATCGAACTCGGTTCAACTATCGGAGACACGGCGACGGAGTCAGAACTACATGCATTGGTTGGCGGTACATTGTCGGCCGAAAGCTTCGTGCGAAATGGTGCATTACAAGCCATTCAACCGCTTGATCTTACTGAGCAGGAATTCCCTGTCGAGCTATATTTGGCTCGATTCGACGAAGATGGACCGAACGCCCGTTTGGCAGATGCCATCTGGGAGGAGAACGGGTTGGACATAACCGAGAGTTTCTTGGAAAAGATTCTGCCATTCATCAGCCATCGACATGCCTCGGTCCGACGAGCAGCTGCTGAGGCCCTAGCCGACGCATGTTCCCAATTCCCGGCGCATTTGCCGACTGTGTGTAATGCGCTGAAGGAACTGTACGTCGAAAAGGCCAAAGTTCTGGCTCCGGAGTTCGACAAGTTTGGTATGATCATCGAGGCATCACTCGACCGGCCAGACCCATACCCTATCAGGGTTGCGATAGCGCATGCGTTCACTGCTCTTACACCGCTTTTCAGCGAGGCGATGGTAACCGAGATATTCGACTTTTTGGTCAAGCAGGAGGCTTTGGGTGATCGTTCCTCCGAGGCTCGACAAGCTATGCTCAACACCGGTGTGGCTATCATCGATCTTCACGGTGCATCTGTCTTGAACGCCCTCATCAAACTTTTCGAGGAGAACTTGACTGCCAACACGGCTTCGACTCCCGAGGCCGACCATGTCAAGGAGTCCGTCGTCATTCTGTTCGGCCGACTCGCCAGACATCTTCCCAAAGGCGATAAACGAATCCCCACGGTTGTCGATAGGTTGCTTGAGGCTTTATCGACGCCGTCCGAAATCGTTCAGGTCGCCGTCGCCGACTGTTTACCGCCTCTCATCCGTGCAATGCCCGAGCAGGCAGAAGCGTACATGGAGCGACTGTACCAGACGCTCATCGCTCATGAAAAGTATGCTGCCAGGCGGGGCGCCGCCTACGGTCTGGCCGGTGTCGTTCGCGGTCGTGGTCTCGCAGCGCTTTCCGAGAGCGGTTTAATGCAGCGTCTCCGGGAGGCTGCCCTTGACAAGAAGTCATATCAAGCCCGGCAGGGCGCTGTCTTTGCATTCGAGACGCTGTCCTCTACGTTGGGCAGGGTCTTCGAGCCATACATCATCTCGATCATCCCGTCATTGTTGGCAGCTTTCGGTGACGCCAACGCTGATGTGAGAGAAGCGACATCCGATGCGGCTCGAGTTATCATGTCCAAGATCTCTGGACACTGTGTCAAGCAAATCTTGCCTTTGCTACTCGAGGGTTTGGAGGAGAAACAGTGGCGTACGAAAAAGGGATCCATCGAACTCCTGGGAGCTATGGCCTGGTGTGCTCCGAAACAGCTATCAATCTCACTCCCAACCATTATTCCTCAACTCACCAGCGTTTTGACCGATTCGCACGCGCAAGTCAGGACAGCAGCAAACACAAGCTTGAAGACATTTGGTGAAGTCCTGCACAATCCGGAAATCAAGCGAATGCAACCTGTTTTGCTGAAGGCGCTCGCCGATCCAACCTCGAAGACTGGTGCCGCCCTCACGGCGTTGCTAGGTACATCGTTTGAGCACTATCTCGACTCCCCTTCTTTGGCCCTGATTATGCCAATCTTGGATCGTGGACTCAAAGAACGCAGCTCCGACACTAAACGAAAGTCGGTTCAGATCGTCGGAAACATGGCCTCTCTTACGGAGTCGCGTGACTTTATCCCTTATCTCGGTCAACTCATGCCGTTACTTCAAACAGTCTTGGTGGACCCGGTACCCGAGGCCCGAGCTACTGCAGCAAAAGCTCTTGGCACATTGGTCGAACGATTAGGGGAAGAGAATTTCCCATCGCTTGTTACAAAACTCTTGCAAACCCTGCGGTCGGATACTAGCGGAGTTGATCGTCAAGGTGCGGCTCAAGGTCTTTCGGAAGTGCTCGCTGGTCTGGGAATGGCCCGGATGGAGGGCCTGCTCCCTGATGTCATCAACAACGCATCCAGCCCGCGATCTTATGTTCGAGAAGGTTTCATCTCCCTCCTGGTCTACTTGCCTGCTACCTTCGGTCAACGTTTCGCGCCTCATCTTGGTCGGATTATTCCGCCCATTCTCGGCGGTCTCGCCGACGAGTCTGAATACGTACGAGACGCTTCAATGCGCGCCGGCAAGATGATTATCGCGAATTACGCTTCTCGAGCAATTGAGCTCTTACTTCCGGAATTGGAGCGGGGCATGCTCGACAGTGCTTGGCGCATTCGGCAGTCATCAATCGCCCTTACTGGTGAACTTCTGTACAAGGTCGCAGGCATCAGTGGCAAGGTCGAAATCGAGGAAGACGAAGCTCCTGCAATGCATGCTGACACCGCCAGGAAAGCGCTTACCGAAGCTCTTGGACAGGATGGTCGCGATAGAGTACTGGCCACCCTGTACATCGTGCGACAGGACGCTGTCAGCGTGTGTAGACAGGCTTCCATCCATATCTGGAAAGCCCTGGTTCACAACACTCCGCGAACGACTCGAGAGATTCTTCCCATCTTGATCCGACTCATCATCGAACTTCTTGGCAGCGATTCCCATGAACAGCAAGGAACAGCCAGTAGGACTTTGGGAGAATTGTGTCGAAAGAATGGAGAGCGAATCCTCAGCGAAATCATGCCGATTCTCAAGAATGCCGTCACTTCCCGCGACGCTAGATCTCGAGAAGGTGCTTGTCTGGCACTTACCGAGATCATGCAAACTGCAAACGAGGATCATCTTGAAGCTCACGAGGATACAATCATTGTTGCTGTCCGGGTGGCTTTGGTTGATCCCGACGCCAATGTCCGAATGGCAGCTGCACGAACTTTCGATGCCATGCAGGAACAGATCGGTCCGCGAGCTATCGATGAGACGATCCCGACACTTTTGGAGGCCATGTCTTCGCCAGGCGAGACTTCCGAGACTGCTTTGATGGCATTGAAGGAGGTTATGAGCGTAAGCCGCTCGATATCATTTCGAGGTTTCGCTCGCTAATTGTTTCTTGCGTTATTAGGTCCGCGCTTCGACGGTATTCCCAACATTATTGCCGACTTTGACCAAGCTGCCGATTACGGCATTCAATGCTCGAGCATTGGGTGCTTTGGTTACCGTCGCTGGCAATGCCCTCAGTAAACGATTGTCGTCCGTGCTTACCCCCTTGGTGACGTCGCTCGACAAGGAACAGGACACCGAGGTGCGAGAAGAACTGAACGGCGCTATCCGCGCTCTTCTGGCCTCAATCGAGGATATGGAAGGTTTGCACTCGTTGATGATGTTGCTGCTTGGCTGGTGGGTTTCTCTTGAGATTTCCGCCTGAACAAAGCTGACCGATTCGGAAAATAGGGCAAAGGATGTTGCATCTGAGCGGCGCAGCATGGCGTGTGACCTGTTTGGCATGTTCTGCGAAGTCAATGAAGAACTCGATGCATCCAACTACAGGGTCGACTGGATTCGTCAGCTATTGAGCCTCTTTGCGGACCGTGACGAGAAGGTTGTCACTTCCGCCTGGGGAGCCCTCGATGCCCTTGTCAAGTCCATCGACAAGGAGGAATTGGAAGAACTCGTCGTTCCTCTCCGTAGAAGTATCGAAGCTACCGGATCTCAAGGCTCGCAAGTGCCCGGTTTCTGTCGACCGAAGGGCATCCAGCCGATCGTTCCGATATTGCTCGCCGGTCTGCTCAGTGGAACACAGGAGCAGAAGGAGCAGGCATCCTACGGTATCGGCGACCTTGTCCAGCGGACATCGGAAGCCGCCATCAAGCCATATATCATTCAGTTGACTGGACCGTTGATCCGAGTCATTAGCGGTGGAACAATTGCCGCACAGATCAAGGGCGCGATGTAAGTACTATCTAACTGTTTGCGTGATTTTGCTTAAGATGTCTCGTTACAGCCTTTCCACCTTGACAATCCTGCTCGAGGAAGTACCCTTGCTCGTCCGACCTTTCCACCCACAACTGACGAGGACGATGATCAAGAGCGTCACGGACCCATCTAGCAGTACCGTACGAAACCGGGCTGCCGCCGGTCTTGGCGAGTTGATGAAGCACCAGGTGACTTTCAACGAAAGCTCAGAGATTCGTATAGCTAACTCTTCCCTCCACAGCCACGAGTGGACCCGTTAATTACGGAACTGATCACGGCATCCAAGACAGCCGAGTCGGATGTATTGCCATCTATCGTAGAGGCCTTGGCCGCCGTTGCACGTTCTGCCGGCAAGAACGTTGGCCCAGTGGTAAAGGAAATGCTCATGGAGTTGATTGATGAGTCATTTGATGCCAAAACCTCTGGTATGCCCACTCGTCGCAGGAATGTTGCAATAAAGGCTGATCATTTGTCAGTAGACGCGTACTCTGCAGCCGTGGGCAAATTGATCGCGGGTCTGTCATTATGGGATCCGGAAAGCGTCAGAGACATTTTGACGTGAGTACAATGAGTGATGGCCGCGAATCATTTTTGAATTATTTGTGGTATAGGTCCAAGATTCTCGTACCGGAAAAACCTTTGCCCATCCGATCGATTTGCATCTTGCAGATCATGCACGTACATCCAGAACTATTCCGCGGACTTGATCTTTTGGAGGACATGACCCGTACGACACTGGCGTGTATCTCAATGGATCAAGGCAGTGTCAGCAGACCGGCGCGAGAGGTCAGGGAGTTGGTCAGGAACAGTGACGAATACAAGTACGATCCTGGGTATGCTGGACTGGTAAGATAGGTCAACTCATAGACGATGGGAAAGAGATCATATATCAAAGATCTCAAAATGTAATGCTGACGGAGGTTTCACAAAACTATAAGATCAGTATAGAGTCCGCTACGGAGTACATTCAGACATCCGGTATGCGCAGACATGCAGAGTTCACGGCGACATTTCTGTGGCCACACCGTCACCCTTGTCCGCTCTCGTCAACGATGCTCATACAGCTCTGTCAAACCCGGAATTGCTCCTCAAATTGGAAATCAAAATTAAGATTCCCTATCGCTTCGCGGCCCAACGACAGCTTGATCGTTTGTCTTTGACGAATGTAGGCCAATTGTGATTACTCGACCAATGAGTGCTCTGCGCCAAGCAAAGTTCTTGCGCAGGCACGGGATTGCTTGATTCGCTGGAGTAAGGAGGGGAGCAGCATTTCTGCTTGCTGAAGAAGCTTCTCGTATCGACTAGGACAACTTCATATTCGGTCATTCCGATGGGAACGAGCTGGCTATCTACGAACGTCGCAGCGCAGTCGGGGAGAGTACAGCTGCCGGCGATTGGTGCCATGATCGAGAGCTTCAAAAAACCCACGGAATTACTACGGACTTGCTTCCCTCAGGCGCCAGTATACGAACGTCTGCACTACCAACTACAGTCTTTATGGCCGTGGCAAGCTAATCATGCTATTATCGATAACTTTCGTATCGAGATTTTCATTGTCGGATAAGACCGAGCAAGCAATTGAGTCCGTCCGACGTCATCCAATACCGGCTCCGAAGGCTGCAGGGCTAGCCGCACTAGAGTGCTGTACTGTACTGTGCGTACTAGTAGTGTACAGGACAGAGTCTTGGATCCGATCGGAGTTGGGCATGGGCATTAGCATATTGCTACCTGATCTCGCGAGCCAACTCGCGTTCCAACGCATGTGCAACCCCCTCCTCCACTCGAGTACCAGAGATAGATAGGGAAAGAGCAATGAGACTTGCCGGATACGACCGCGATAAGTCACGGCGATGGTTTGATAACGATGCCGCACGAACGGTTGAACAGAGTACAAAAGGTCAATGTAACGACCATAGATTATCCCCGTCTCCAATTCTCCTGCACTCAAACGTCTCGAGCAAGATAAGCTGAACATGCGTACCACTACCCTCCTGGCGCCACTCGCGCTCCTTGCGGCGGCATTGGTATCCGCTTCCCCGACACCTCGAGACATTCAAGCCAGATGGGCATTCCCCGGCGAAGTCAATGTTCTTACTGCAACGGTCAAGGATCTTCAAGAGTTTTTGTCGAATGGAACCATCACAAGCGTGCAATTGACTCAACATTACCTTGTGCGTGGAGGAATCGACCTATCCAAAGCTACATTGCGGACTGAGCCCGTCTGATATTTTTCAGGACCTCATCGGAAATAACAACTTTGACGGTCTCAACCTTCGAGCAGTCATCGAGACAGCTCCGTACGACTCTGTCATGGCAATTGCTCAAGCTTTCGACGAGGAGCGTGCAAACGGAACGATGCGATCGGGCCTTCATGGAATTCCCATGCTCTTCAAGGCAAGTCGGTCGTATACCCGAGTTGTGGATGAGCGGCGGGACTGACTATTCTCTTTCCCTTGTGGCCCTCTCAGGACAACATCAACACCGAGGTAGAACTCGGCATGAACACGACGGCAGGTGGATTCGCTCTACTTGGCTCCGTTGTCCCGGGAGATGCACCCGTTGTTGCCAAACTACGAAAGGCAGGCGTCATCGTCATCGGCAAGGCGAGCCTGTCCCAGTACGCAAACTTTAAAGGCAACATCACCAACGGCTGGAACGCAAGATCGGGACAAGGACAAAGCGCATATGTCGTCGGGGGTTTTGAGGCAGGAGGGGACCCATGCGGTTCATCGTCCGGGTCAGGCATTGGCGTCAGCGCCGGTTTTGCTGCTGCTGCGCTTGGGAGCGAGACTGACGGCTCGATCATCTGCCCCTCGAACCGGGCAGCTTTGTATGGCATCAAGATGAGCGTGGGGCTGTCCTCCCGCAGTGGCGTCATTCCCATCTCCTCTACGCAGGACACCACGGGACCAATGGCCAAATCCGCATACGACGCCGCCCTGATACTGGAGAACATGGTGGGATACGATGTCAACGACACGGCCACCTACGACGCCGTCAACCATACTCAAACAAACTACACGCAATACACCATGTCGCCGTATGCGACTTTCCAGGGCATGAAGCTTGGAGTTCCTCGTGAAGGCTTTTTCAACGAAACGCTATCTGGCAATCCGCCCGAGATCAAGTGAGCGCTAGAGTTTTGACCATCTCTCAGAGGCAAAATGCTGACTCGCTTCTAGCATTGCGGTCGACGCGGCTATCGCCAAGATCCAGTCTCTCGGTGCCTCTATTCAAGACCCTGCGAACCTGCCAACATTCAACGACTACCTCTACTCGGGAAACGAAACCATTGTCCTGCAAAATGACTTCAAGGTCGACTTTGGAAACTATATGAGCCAATTGATCTCCAGCCCGGTCAGGACGCTCGAGGATGTTATTAACTTCAACGACGCCCACGCCGACATTGAATTCGCGCCTGGAGAATGTTGCCAGCAAACCATGGTCGCCTCGTTTGGCACGCCCGGCACCAATTCATCAGAATACCTAGCGGCGCGGGCAGCAGACCTCGCGATCGGCTCCGGCATCGACACAGTCTTGGATCAGTACGGCTTGGACGCCCTCGTTCTTCCCTCCGAGGGCTTTGCCACGGGGCCACCGGCCATTGTGGGCTACCCAATTGTGACCGTTCCCCTCGGTACGCTGAACGCTACCGGCGCTCCGTTCGGTCTCAGCTTTATCGGGCGCAAGTGGAGCGAGCCGACGTTGATCGCCTTGATGTGAGCGGCCACGCGTTCTTCCGAATGTCTGATTTTCGCTAATGGCGTTCCCTAGGGCTGCCTTTGAGGCCAATTTCCCTCCTCGAGCTGTTCCCAGCCAGTTGATGTAGAGGACCGAGGACGGTGGGCGCCGTTCTCGGTGACCACGACGGAGTGTCGGAATCTTCCGGCCAGGGCTCGACGGAACCTTATAGAAAGATCATAATCCAAGATACAAATGCCGTAAACGTAGTAGCCCGAGTATAGACCGATAAGCCTACCATACATCCCGCATGTGTCCTCCCGATAATGAGGAGACAAGATTGGCTGGTCGGTCGCCTCGCACGCGAAAGTTCGATTGGCCTCGACGACTGCAACGCGTGGTGTTGTCAAGAAGTGTCTAGGCCTGAAAGGGAAGACTTGGAGACGTGGAATAAGAAGATGCACGGGACTGTGGATTGAGGCCCATCGGCGGTCGTCACAGAGCGCATATCGCGAGTCTCGAAATGATGGCCCGGATAGTCCATCCACTGTCCGTACCACCACTCTGCAGGCTCTCGAATCCCGGGCCCAGGCGCATTTCCGCCTGACGCCGATCGACCTGATCACTGCTGCCCACTGGGTGGCAGCCCTGACACAGCCCGACGGGAATGCAGCCAGTGACACGAGTTCTCCGCGCGGTGGTGCATTCCCGTCGAGGCGGACCCGATCAAAAGGGCGATTTCTTCAAGCGGACCTTGAACTGACGCACCGGGCGATTGACGATCAACAGGCTTCAAAGGGTCAGGTCGATGACACACAGCCACCCCGTTGTCATGCACTCGAGAACCTGACAAGAAGCGCGAAACGCACAGCGGACCACGCTGCGGCTGTCGTACGAGTTTGAACGCCTCGTCCGAGTCACAAGCCAGACGAAACCCAGTGGAAACTCGCAAAACAATGTATCAACCCTGTCCTTTGCTCACGCCCCTCCTGCTTGAAAATCTATAACGACGGATGTGAGAGCGCACGAGTGACCCGCGGGTGCCAATGTCTAATGACAGGCCGTTCATCGAGGACGGCCCGGCCAATGACCGGACGACCCGCCCGTTCCACCGGCACGTCTCTCCCCATCTGCCACTGCTCCGCTCGCCCAACCACTCGCCCCCTTTCCCGACGCCGCCCGTATGCCTTTACTCATCCCGCCTTCACCACCCCCGCCTCGCACAACGCCCTGCCCAACGCTTCCTCCCTCCCGACGACGTATGTCCACGTCATCCTCTGACACAAACTCGGGCCCTGCTCATCCGACAGTTCCAACTGCCGCGCGCGCGCGCGCTCGTGAGCTCGATCAGAAGCGACGAAAAGGGGTGGGCCGGGAGGGACACGTACGAGGGAAATCAGGTCATTCAAGAGGTGGGCTTTCCCGATATGCAGGCCCACGTAGGCTTCGTTTTCGAGCGCGACGATATGAACGTGAAAGTGATCTACCCCTCCGCAACAGGGATTTCAGCTCTGGACCGTTCCAAGAGTCCTTCAACGCGGGCAGGGGCGGGATGGGGGCGGGGTGTTGTGGGAGGACGTACAATAACTAGGCTGATAATGCACAAACATGCGTACCGCTTCCGCCGCGAGTCCGTACCGGGCCACGACCCGTTCCGCCGCATGTTGGATATTGTACAAGAGCGGCAGATGATGTTTCGCCAAGTCGCGAACGGATCTGATGGATTTATCAAAGACGATCGCCGAGAGGTACTGTGCGCGCGCGCGAGCGGGGTCAGGGGTTATGTGGGGGGGGGGGGAAAGGCGACGGGGGGGGGGCCGGGGGACGTACGAGCGTCGCAAGGGTCTTTTGATCCCATTTCAAATCTGGCAGGATCAAGAATCCTGTCTGGGGATCCGGGTCCTCGTACAAGATCTTGTCGGCTTCTTTTTCGTGGTTGAGAATGTTGTACACCCTGCACGCGCGCGCGGGGAATCAGCCCTTGTCAAGCTCTCGGACGGACGGGGAAGAGAACCCGCCTGGGAGACGGACCACTGAATCCGACTCGCCGGAATGCTCTCGATATACGGCCGCACAACACGCTCATACACCTCGGGCGTCTCGACGACGACGACCCTCTGCTGGGCTTCGTATTTCCTGATATGAAGCTCTGTTGCCGGGTAGATCAATGTGAGTTTAACGTCGGGATGTGGACGGTTCGTGGGCCACCATGCGGATGCCCAGCGGTACTGGTGGGGTTTGGAATTCAGGATACGATATGCCAAAGGGTGAAGAAGGGGGGGGGGGGTGGGGGGCGGCCTCACGATATCGTTATCCTCGAGCTCCAGCACCTTGTCAAACGATACCATTTCCCTGACCTTGCTTCCCCACGCATCTATTCCCTCTGGCTCCTTGTCGCCCTCCCCCTGCGGGACCTGCGGGACATTGAAATTCGTCTTGAGGACATGCACAATCGCGTCTTGTCCGTCGATCGTCCCCAACAGGTAGACGGACGGCGTGGACGTGCCTTGCGATGCGTTCCGGGAAATCAGGACCAGGGTGTGCGCGCGGGGGGCCGGTGCTTACTGGAAGAGAGAACACGCGTCGGGGTGAACTGGGCGAGGAGGGACGCGGTGGCTGTCATCTGACTCGGTGGCGGGCACGTGGGGCAGGCGGGGGAGCAGGGGCAGGGGCAGCTGGCAGGGGCAGCTGGCAGGGGCGCGTTCGCTGATGGACCCTGATAGTTCCCTGATGGAACACGCTCAGAGGTTTGCTTCCGCGCACCATGCCCCTTCTCATGTGACGCGCCCCCGTTCCCCCCTTCCTGCCCGCCTCTCCCTTCCCGCCCCGACGTCCACCATGTCCCGCCCCAGCCCCGCCCCGGACAGCATCACCACCCTGCCCGCCCACCTCGACGCCCAAGCAGCGCTCCGCCGCGAGGCACACGACTGGATGCCATACCGCGTCGATCAGTGTTCCTACGCGCGCGGGCCGCTCAGGCAGAGGATCTCGAGTTGTCGGACGTGCGGGACCGAGGATGCGCCCGTCGGGGTATGCGATGCGTGTGCCGTCAGCTGTCATGCGGGTGAGTCCCTCCCCGCGTTCCCCCCGATACAAACCCGCCCTAACCCCTAACCCCGTTCCTCGCTCGCAGAGCACGACCTCGTCGAACTCTTCACCCGCCGCGACTTTACATGCGACTGCCCGACCTCGCACCGCGCCCGATGTGCCCTCCTCGGCGCCGCCCAGCCGCGCAACACAGGCAACACGTACGGGCGGAATTTCCTCGGCGAGTTTTGTCGGTGTGAGCGCGGCAAGAGGTATGATCCGATGGACGAGGCCGAGAGCATGATAGAGTGTTTGGCGTGCCAGGATTGGTTTCATGAGAGTTGTCTGGTGCGTTCCGTGGGGGAAGCCCGTTGGAAAAGAGTCGGCTCTTACGCGACGGCCCGGCGCACCCTTTTTCCAGAACCTGCAAGACCCTTGCAACCCAATACCCGCGGACACGGACACCTCTTCCACCACCTCGTCATCCACCATCGAATCCCCGCTTCTGCCCTCCACAGCCTACGCCCACCTCGTCTGTTCCGGATGCATCACCGCTCATCCGCTTCTCCAGAGGTATGCAGGCACGCAAGGCTGGTGCATGGTCGTACCACGGGAGAATGTCGATCCGGCCGCGGCGCCAGAATGGGCGGAGAGGTGGGATGTCATTGGAAGGAGGGAACCATCGCCACCGTCGTCCACAAAACGCGCAAGATCCCCGCACGGATCACCTCTGGTCAAACGACCCCGTCTGTCCTCCTCCTCACCCACCGCCACGCCTCCCACCCCGACGTCCGCCGCCCCCAAACCATGCACCCTCCCCGCCCCGAACCCCCTCGCCCAACGCATCCTCGCCTCCTTCGCCGCCAGCGCCGCCGCCAACGCCGACGCCGCCGTCCCCCCCTCCTCCTCCGCGCGCGCACGCGGCGACGTATTCCTCCTCCCCTCGGCACGTGAAAATATCTGTACATGCGCATCGGTACGTCCCCACCCCCGCTCCCCCCCCTCCCCCCCGCGGCCGCGTCCCTCCCTGGCACGACTGATGATGGGATCCATCCCCGCCGGTCGCCGGACAGTGCATGCCCGACGTGCAAACACTGCCCTTTCCGCTCGAGGACGAACCGGAATACGAACCGGTTGAGGATTCCCCCGGTACGCTCCCCTGTCCCCCTCCTCCTCTCGTGGGATTCCCGCTGATCCCCTCGCCCGCGTAGAACCGACCGAGGAAACACTCACGAGCCGCGCGTTTGAATCATTTCCCCGCGCGCAAACGATCGAAGCGCTGATGGCGTTCAACGCGATGAAG